>WYDK02000028.1:245560-280080 GCA_009867345.2 Toxicodendron radicans | reverse complement strand
CCATCCCTAATTAAAAGTTTATCCTTACATAAACCTAAAATGATCTGGGATTTATAAACTGTTCTGAAATAGTCAGCTGGAAAGCCCTTGTTACTTAGAGGTACTCCATGACAATGTTTTATTCTATGCCCACTGAAGAAAAATGTAAGAGGTGAAAATAGAATATCTGCATATATGCAAATAGAATCCTTCATTTAACTATTAGATTTGTTCAACCACACATTCTTAAACTATTTAATGTGCCACTATTCAGGAAGATGAAATGAGCTATTTGTGATAGACACATAATTTCAGATTTGATTTTTTATTTAAACATTTGTAATTTAAATAAGAGGTCATAACGTCATATTGTTGCGTCTCGAAAGAAATTAGTTACATTTTCTTAATTATATTTATACCATGTTAATTATATTTATACCATGTCAACTTCTAATGATAAGTCCTCTTGTTTTGTATCCAGATAAGAATGAAGTTGGCGTTGAAATTAAACAATTTACATAATTTGATGATTAGTGTGTGGATTCTTTTCATTTAGAATTTGATTGTCAGCCGCAAATAATTAGAGGTGGAAATGAATTTGACTTATTGTGGATTTGACAAGGCATATCATAAAACGAAAGATGAAGGCTCTAGCCCATTTATAAGGACTGGGCTAACCAGAGTCAAACCCAGTTCAAATCAAGATCACAAAGAAGGCAGTGTCCTTCCAAAAATGGCCCAAAATCTGTTAACAAAGAAATAAAAAGTAGGTTCATGCACTCATCAAACTCATCTTTGTCCACCCAACATAAACCGTTTAACGGTTATCAAACTTGCAGGTTCATTAACAACCTAGCCCTCGAAACACCGGATAACACCACCACCACACATCCTTGTTCAACTTGAAGTTTGCAAGTTGGAACTTCAAGGAAGTCTCATCACACGCGGCAAACCAAAACCTTTTTCGACAACAAAATCAGAAAACTGTTTTGTCGTTTGTTCCACGTCATCACCATTACCGTGTGCTCGCCACCCCTCGAATCTAGTAAATCCATTGGTTGCCCGCCCACCAATTTTTGATCTTTCAATTCGTATAAAGTCTTCTCAAACTCAAAGAAAACCGGTGCCAAACTACACTAGAGCTGCAAAGATGTGCAGGTCAACGGATTTTCAGGGTTCCTACTTCAACGATAAAGATCGTCTAAAAGTCAAATCTTTCTTTGTTAGGTTGTCGAATTTGCATGGGAAGAAGCAGTTACCTGAATCTCTCGCTCTCGTTTATCTACCACGCATCAACGAAACCGCTCTTGAAATATCGGGTAAAAACGTCCGACCCGATTCGTCGGCGTTCGTCACTCTCCATCGGAATATAACTGCGAAAACGAGTCGCGGAGAGGCTATTTACGGGAGCAGAGAACGGGTTGTGGCAAGTGAGGGAGTTACGTTCGAGGTTTATTTGACAGAAGAGAAGGTGTTGAAGGGAATTTTTAGAAGAGGTGATGAAGAAGAGTGGAAACTAGAGTGTAAAAGCGCGCTGGAGAGAAAGATAAATTCGGTGGATCATGACATGGCGGTGGCTGATGTCTGTGTGGGGCTTGAAGGAAACGTGGTGATGATTGAGAGGGTGGAGATGGTGGTGAAGAGGAAGAGGAATGGAAGAAGGTGCGGAGGTAAGGGGTCGGTGGAGTTGGCAGAGATACCGGAGGAAAGAGAGGTGGATATTGATGGGTATGAATCAGACGGCTGTCGTTGTTGTTGTTCTTGTGGAGAGGAAGAGAGGGAATCCGACGGTGGAGAGGAAGAGGGAATGAATATCGAAGGAGTAAGCTGGGCCGTTGATGTTGGAATATGGGTAATGTGCTTGGGGGTCGGTTACTTGGTTTCTAAAGCTTCTGTCAAGAGCTTAAGACGCAAAAGGATTTTTTGAAGAGCTGCAACCTTCTTTTTTTTTTTGTAAGAAGACTAATACTAATTATTTTTTGTAGAGAGATTAATGAATTACATTCACAGATTCAATCTTAATGTTGTTATTTTTTATTAAGTTTTTTTATTTTATTTTAATTTTTGTAAAGTAAATTTATGATCAATATACTAAGAATACCCGGTCTAGGGCGGCCCGGCTCCGCCCAGGAACATACAACACCCAGGCCCGTGCCTGAAAATAGGCCCGGGTTATCCGGGCTGGGCCTGGGTTTTTGCCATTAAAGTCCAAACCTGGTATATCATAAAATGAAAAGTTTCAAAAGCCCCCAAAAAAATTTCCAAGAGCAAGCTTAGGCCCGTAGCCCAAACCCGGGGTTTTTACAAACCCTATTAATCAAACCAAAATTAAATTGATTCTTATAACTACAAACTTCTTAATTTTAATCTTCTTGTTGTGGTAAACATTATGCATAACATAAGTATATAAATAAAAAATTAAAGCTAGATATCTCTCACAATTACGACAAATTGTTTTACCTAAAACAATAGTTGATATTTTTGTATAATTCGTGCTAATTTTCAAGATTTAAGTTAGGAAATAATTACTTAGAAAACCTTTTTTTTTAAGTCAATTTTTTTTAATTAGTTTAGTAGATAAGACCAACTTAATTTTACTTTCTTCACTCTAGCAGTTAAGGAAGATCACTTTAGTGCTCGAGTTATTAGAGAGTTAAGATAAATCTAGGACTAGAGTCCAGTTAACTCTAACATTTACTATTTCTTTTTAAAAACAATATATTTAATTTCTTAATTTTGTTAATAAATAAATTTTGATATTTAATTTATAACACTAATTTAGAGAATAATTAAAAAATAAAATTCTATTGACTGCACTCTAGTGCTAGAGTCATGTGGACATTAACGTTAGAATCATTTTAGACTTTTATTAGAGTTGCTAGAGAGGAGTAAAAATATAATAAAAGTAGATAAAATATTTTGGGGCATTTGTCTAGGGGTTTTAAATATTATTGGGATAATATCATATTTTATTATCTCATAAATATTATTGGTTAATGTTATATTTTAATATCTCGTAAACATTATTGGAGTAGTATCATATTTTATTACCTCATTATCTTGTTTGGTTGATAAGTAATAAAACATTCGGTAATTTTTTATTATCAATAGTAAAACACTGTTGGTAATATATGAGTTAATCTTATTAACACTATTTTTTTTAGATATTTTAAGATTATATAGATAATATTAATTTTATATAAGTTTATCCATAACTATTAAAATATTAAGACAATAATACATTTATTATTTAAACTAATATTATATTAATATTTAAAATAATATTAATTATTTAATATTGTATTAATACTATAATATTAATAATAATAAATAATATTATATTAATATTTAAAAATGTGAGTAATTAAATAATCTAAACAACACATTCATCCATTTATTTTCCTCCGTCAAATATATCAATATAATATACCCTTTAATTTATTCTTTACAACTAAACATTTTTTAGTAATCTAATATTCTCATATCTAAGGTAATCTAACATTTCTATTTTTCAGTAATCTATCATTTCCCGAATCAAACGCACCGTTTATCTAATAAACCAATTAAAAGAATTCATATTTTAACTAAAAAATCTTTTAAATAATTTTCTCTTAAAGATACCGTGACACTGAAATAGAAACGGCAAACCAAGAACAATACGCCATCGTTTTTTGTATTAACAAGATTAGGAAAAATTCAGAAGGATTGCATAAAAATTACGGTATTCCTTTAATATTAGTTTAATGGGTCCCAGTCGTACCCGATGATACTTCTACTATCCACGTGTTACCATCACAATCACCTAACAACATCGAGCCACGTCAGCACCGTCTCTCCCCATCATCCCCAAACAAAAACAAACACAGCCCAGTCCAATCTCTCTTTAGTTTTCCTTTGCTATGGCGGTCAACGGATCAAAAACACTGCAAATCATCGTCTTTTGAATCCAACTGCCTGAAACTCTTGAGAACTAGTATTTGAAGTGTTTGAGGTGGTTTTTGGTCATTTTCTTCAGTATGGGGAGGATGGGATTGGGAAGCAATCATAATCAGAATCAGAGAACCTACTCGGCCATTTCAAGTGACTATAAGCTTCTAGAAGAAGTTGGTTATGGAGCCAGTGCAACAGTTTATAGAGCGATCTATTTGCCGTCCAATGAACTTGTTGCTGTTAAGTGCTTGGATCTCGATCGCTGTAACAGTAATCTGGTTAGTTGCTTTTATCCGGTTTTGTTGTTTATTTATTTATTTATTCGAAATCTGAATTTAATTAGATTATTCGATTTGTTGTTGGTTGGTTGAGTGTTTGGTTGATTTGATATCTGTGAAGTTGATACACTGAGTGTTAATATTGAAGAGTTGTCAAATTTCGTTTCCTCGATTGGAGCAATTTGAATATTCATGTATTTTAATAATTGCTTGATTTAAGTGTGGATTTATTTGAGGTTAAAGTTTAATTACTGCATATTTGTTGGTGCTGTGAGTGTTGTGGATTTCGGATTCTTATTTGAGTGATTATTGATGAAAGGAATAAAGTTTTGATGATCAATGGATTGAGTTGTTCAACATGTGCTTTCAAAATGCTTATGTTTTGGCTCCAAAAACTGATACTGAAGTATTTACAAGCTTCACGAATTTCAAAATTAAGGATGGACTGTTGCAAACTCTTTATAACAGTGCAAGGAAATGGGCATGGCATTGGTCAGGGGCATGAATGATAAACTAGCCATATAATATATGTTTAATAACTGCTTCTTGACCAACCAGAGAGAACCATATCTGAGAAACAAGAGATTTGGTTGAGTGAATTGAGACCTGAGGCATTTAAGCTTGAGACTTTTAACTCCGATAACATGCTAAATAGCCTTTTGAAGCATAAGTTTTAATAATAATTTTAAATCCAACGTCTTTCAGGTGCAATGAAATAAAGGAAGGATTTAAGGTGAAGCAGTATAAGGGCATATTGGCCTTAAATACATGCACTTTATGCTGCTTTTTAATGTTTTTCCTATTATTTGCGGTATCATTGTTTGTCTCCTACACTATGGTTCTCATAATTAATTTAGCTGATGGATTATGTTCTCTTGCAGGATGACATACGCCGGGAGGCTCAAACAATGAGTTTAATTGATCATCCAAATGTGATAAGGGCGTATTGTTCATTTGTTGTTGATCGTAACCTTTGGGTGGTCATGCCGTTCATGGCAGAGGGTTCATGCTTGCACCTCATGAAGATAGCATACCAAGATGGATTTGAAGAGTCTGCAATTGGTTCTATTCTGAAAGAAACTCTCAAGGCTTTGGATTACCTTCATCGACAGGGACATATTCATCGGGATGTCAAGGTTTGCTAATCATGAAATTCTTGCATTATTTCCAAAGATGGGTTTATCCAATTGTCTGTATATTCAATTCTATGTGTGAAAGTCTCTAAAACTTTGTTTGATTTAATTGTCTATGCAGGCTGGAAACATACTACTTGATACTAATGGGGTGGTAAAGCTTGCTGATTTTGGTGTTTCAGCTTGCATGTTTGATACTGGTGATAGACAACGTTCAAGAAATACTTTTGTAGGGACTCCATGCTGGTAAGTCATATGTTGGATGACCATATTTTTATTGGTATTGACTGTTGCTGTATGTCATGCTATATTCCTGTTTATTCTGTTTTCTTTTGCTTTGCAGGATGGCACCGGAAGTTTTGCAGCCTGGAAGTGGATATAATTCTAAGTGAGTATTATATTATGTAAAAAGTTTAGGTTAAAGTTGAGAACCTGGAGGCTTTTTAAAATATAATTTTTTTGCAAGCTGAAGCCGCTCTGCATGTCAGTTTTTTGATCATCTTCACTTCATTCTGATGAACATACTCTGTATCCTTGGTTGTTCATTGTCTTCTTGAGGAGTGAGGAAGGGTTTGGGGTTTGAAATGGTGGGTGGTTGTGGCAAAAGAATTTAGTTTTGTTTACCATCCTAAAATTTGCTCTTGTCTGCATATCACAGGTATTGGTAATTGTATTTATGTGCCTCAAAATACCCAAAGTTTGCCTTATATTTTGCTGTGGCAGCTTAATTAGTTAAATTGTTCTCATGGTAATCTGAACTTCTTAAGTGTAAGGTCATTTACAGTTGTGGCAGATTGGATTGACTTTGGCTTGGATTTAAATCAAGTTGATGATTTAGTTGGCACTAAAACATGTTTAAATGATGTATATCACGTCTATGTGGATGCATCTTTGTTGTAATCTTTAAAAAGATAATTCTTAATCTCATTGAGCTAAAATTTGGGACTCAAGTAATCTCCTGTGTACCCATTTAAGTTTTTATCTTAAGTAGAAGAATGCGATAGTTGTTGAATTCTTACATGCACGGTAAAATCAAGTTTCTGCATCTTTAAAGAAAATTAAGTGTATTGTATTTTGGAAAATAATATGTTGGTCTATTTCTAAGTTTCGAATGTGGTTCTTTTGCAGGGCTGATATTTGGTCATTTGGTATAACAGCATTGGAGTTGGCCCATGGTCATGCACCTTTCTCTAAGTATCCTCCAATGAAGGTATTAACAACCACCACGAGGATCTAACTGGAATTTATACACACTGCTTAAAAAAAAAGGAAAAACTATAATGTACACACAGAGAACACGAGCCCAGGAGTGCTTCATATGGGAAAATATGTCATTGAAGTATCTGATATACATGTTTTTCTTCATTTTAATAGGTTCTCCTGATGACCATTCAGAATGCTCCTCCTGGTCTTGATTATGATCGTGACAAGAAATTCTCCAAGGTACTGCTTTTCTTTCTGGCTATACTATAGACAGAAATGCAATTCTCTATTGTGTATGTGTGCTGTAAGGTTGTCCAAGGACTTCAACTGTAATTGCTATGTTGCAATGTGGTGTTCATCGAGAGTAATTTTCTAATTAGAGGATTTCCAGTTGTGATCAGTCTTTTAAAGAAATGGTTGCTATGTGCCTGGTGAAAGATCAAGCAAAGAGGCCAACTGCAGAGAAGCTATTAAAACACTCCTTTTTCAAGCATGCAAAGCCTCCAGAACTTTCTGTGAAGAAATTATTTGCTGACTTGCCACCTCTATGGAATCGTGTGAAAGCACTTCAGGTTGGCCATCATACTACTGGACTATATTTTGGGCTTCTTGATATAATTTTTCCTAAATGTTTTTGATGGATTTGCTATGATATTGCAGCTTAAAGATGCCGCACAGCTAGCTCTGAAGAAAATGCCTTCAGCAGAACAAGAAGCTATATCACAGGTAAGAAACAGATTCAGTTATTATTTTTGACTTAAAATTGGTTGGACGTAGATTGTATGTTTTTTTGCTGTTTATGGCTTTTGGATTTTCTGGAATTCATACTTATATTGTTTCAGTTCCTGAAACTCCTAATATCTTTTATGTTTACATTTAACTTTGCTTGATTGGCAGTTGCCATTTTATGGTTTGTACCATTCCTGGCTATTTTTCTTTCTCTTTCTTATGAATTTACATTGTCCTTTTTTTTTCTTCTTGACAACCCCAAAGAAAGATGCAGTGACTGCCAATTGGCATGTAAATACCTTCCATCAGAACATTTGATTAAAAGAGATACCATATTCTGTTTTAGATTTTTAATAGAGTTTCTTCAACGTATACAATAACTTGAATAAGATGACCTTTATGTCTCAGAGTATAGGGTTCCCCTGTGGTATTATAGAAGCAGAGTGCGTATCATTGTTCATGGCTTTCTGTTCTTGTTCTCCCTGGAGTATGAATTTCTATGATGTTAGCTATATAGATTGATGCAAGTACCTGTCTTTATATACTGACATGATTCTTGTCTTCTCACCCCAGAGTGAATACCAGAGAGGAGTCAGTGCCTGGAACTTCGATATTGAAGATTTGAAAGCTCAAGCATCACTAGTAAGTCGTAAATTTTGGTATTTTTCTATTTCTTTTAGGTATTTTAAATTAAATGCTGCATTTTGAGAAATGTTTCCCCTTCTGATTATTTCAATAGTGAATTCATACCAAATTATTAAATCTTTTAGGTGCGAGATGATGATGATATGCCAGAGATCAGGGATGAAGATGAAAACATGAAATCATATGTTGGTGATAAGGTCTTAAGATATTTTCTGTTGTTTGCTCATATTAATTAGGATTATGTTTCTTATTTGAGCATTTGAAGTTTGATCCTTAAGAAGATTATGCTTATAAATGTCTTGTTTTTGGCAGGCTGCAACTGATTTCCAATTTAGTTTTGGGAAATCAAATTCTGCTGCTGAAGTTCCGCAGACTGAAAACAGAGGACAAAATGATCAGTTGCAACTGTCTGAGAGCTTGAATAAGAAAGGCAAGAGCCCTGAAATTCAAGAGAATATTGTTTTTAAGAAAAATGGATCAAGCACTGAGGCAATGGCTTCAACCTCAGAAAAAGACTCAATGCTGACCAAGGCTAAAACAGTTAAAAGTCGTCAAACTCAGAGTGGGCCTCTCATGCCCGGTGTTGTGCTTACTCATTCATCATCAGAAAGGTTGCGTAACTCTGATAGGTTCGTCATATTTTATTTATAAGTTTTTCTGATACATTTATTATCTCCATTGTGTATCTCTGAAATGATGTCAAAGGCATTTAGTGATATAGTGCTTTATTTTCTAAAACTGCTCCTCACTTAGTAGCCTCTCAGTGATGTAAAAGTAGTGGTACATGTTGTGAATTGGATTGATTTTTATAAAATATGAGAAGCAAGTGGTATTCTCTTAATACAGTAACCATGTTTCCACAGCCTGCATTGCAATATCAGTAATTTCTACTCTAGCCACTTTTGTGCCCAAGCAGCAGATACAGGTAGTTTATGCCCATAAGTTCTTGGCACGACTTTAGGGGTCAAGTCGCCAGTACATTTGATTTTTAGAGCAAGTTGTGAATTTTGAGCTTTGTTTAGCTTTTTCTGTAATGATAGTTTCGAAGGGCTAGTTCTGATGGTAACTTATATAGGTGGTTGGAATATTGTTTTCAGCTGTAAAATAGGCGAGAATTTTTGGTTTAGGTGTTGACCCTTGGCCATGGAGATGCAGTACCTTTAAATTTTGGTCTAAAACAGTCATCTGGTGGTATTTATACTTGGTCAATATATAAATGTTGCTATTGTTCTTTTATTAATAAGAGAATTTCTGGTTGTGATGAAGAGGTGAAGTGGTGTATATATATATATTTTTTTTTGAATGAGACCATTTATTTTTGCCCCCATGATAGGAAATTTGGCACTAGAATGGAAGTACTTCATGAATTATTAATTATTCTGTTGCAAGTGTTGAACAATTTCTCTATGGTGTATGTAATATGATTAATGATTAAATGTGTAAACTACAAACTGGAAATATGTTTGTTTGGTAATTTACTATATGAAGAAAGATAATAGCATGACTCTGGTTTTGTATGCTCTTACACTTGAAATGGTCTGGCTTACGGTTTCTTAAATATTAGGTGTGAGAATGATATTCAACCACAGACTGAGAAAGCTAGCCAAGTTCGAAGAGCACCAAGCTTTAGTGGTCCTTTGATGCTTCCAAACCGAGCTTCAGCGAACAGTTTATCTGCTCCCATAAAATCTTCAGGAGGTATCTGAAGTTATTAAAAGCATTTGAGATTATTGTCATTATCATTGTTTTATAACATTTTTTGTTATCGTCATCATCATTCTTGTCAATGCTGCTATTACATTTACCAGCATCAGAATTAATTGAATATTTCTCCTCTAATAGGATATAGAGATTCTATGGATGACAAGTCAAAGGCTAATTTGGTGCAAATTAAAGGGCGATTCTCGGTAACATCTGAAAATTTAGATCTTGTAAAGGTGAGGCTCTATTCTTATGTTATATTGTTCTATTATGTGACTGTCACTAACTAAGAAATGTTCCTTAGGATATTCCATTAAGTACAGTTCCACGTCGATCACAGGTTGGTGACCAATCTTTGCTTTAAGTTTCGAACTACTATGTCATATTTCTTATTTGATGTTCTGATCCTGTGTTTTGCAGGGATCACCTCTGAGGAAATCTGCCAGCGTTGGTGATTGGGTGTTTGAATCCAAACCATTGGTGTGTACAGTGCTTCTTGCCTCTATGTAGCTTGTTTATATTCTTCAGTTTTATGTGTTACTATCAAGTTGCAAAATGTATGGATTGAGTTACTACTATAATGGTAATTTATTAGTTGAAGGATTTAATTGACCTTTAATTAAATTATGTTCTTTTTTATGTTTTTCCAGCCACAATCCTCTAAGGAGTTGAGCAACAGTAATGTGCCAGCATCACTTCTCATGCCTCATCTTCAGAATCTTTTTCAGCAGACATCACTTCAGCAGGTGATGGAAGAATGACAAATGTTGATTTGTTTGATAATTATCCTCTAGTTTTGTTTGCCTTCAAGTACTCAAATTCTGAAATAAAATTTCCAAATTCTTTAATGCCAGGATCTTATCATGAATTTATTGAATAACTTGCAACCAGCTGAGGCTGTAGATGGTAAGTAAATAAAATCGTCTTTGTTTGATACTTGCTATGGTTGTACTGGGAAATATGGTATTGAAACAGGACTCCTTTCTTGGTTCAGCTTCTCAAAATGGAAAGTTGCCACCACTGCCTCGCTGTTCAGAGAACAATGGAAGTGTAAGTACATTTTATCTACTATTTTGTATTTTTGGCTATTTTGTAAGTTTTGAGTTTATGACCTCGTAGTGGAATGGTCTCTTGCATGATGCTTACCTGTTTATCTTTAAATGCAAATGCAAATTCATGCTTTATTTGCTATAAATTGCATAATGCCTGTGGTTAATCATTTTCTTGGATCAAAAAATTTTGCAGAGTTGTGTGTTATTAATTCTTAGTTATCATCACTTGTAATGTTGTTGTAGACTACTTAATAGTTATTGCATTCCTTTCATATAGTTTAACTGGATTGTAACTCACCATGCAATAAGGAATCTCTTTTTCTTTGTGCCAAAATCTGGTTTAGTTACTCTGCTTAGAAATATGTTATGTAGTAGCTCCATGTAATAATGAAATTGCTGCTCTTTGATGATTAACCCATTTTTAAGTTTGTCTAAGGCCCGTTGTGTTGATGTTTCATGATTAACTGCAAGTACATGTTTTTCCTCTCCTTCTCTGATCTGTTGTTTCAGCAGGTTGAGACAGCAGCCTCCGAGAGGGAGCGTTTGCTCCTTAACAAGATCTCAGAGCTACATGCAAGGTTGGCCTTGGCAAATCTGAATTAATTCTGATGAGCCTATCTTTTTTCCCATAAGGAAATTTATCTGACACCCTTTTTTTCCTTCTCTTATCTAATATTTTGCAGGATGGTCAATTTAACAGATGAACTAACTTCTGAAAAGTCGAGATTCAATCAAGTGAGTTATCTTTTAGGATTTTTTGAACTTGATAATAACATATTCTCTTTAATATATGATTTAGAGTTGTATTAGGAACTCTGAACTAGGTTTCAAGTTGTTGCTTCCTGTACCTGCTTTAAGATATATGATAATTTATTTTTCACCTGTTAGGGGGAGTGAAAGAAGCAGCGCCAAGTGGGCATATAGAATTTAATTATTTAATCTTGTATCCTGCCATTGAAGGTTTGATTATTATTTACAGTTGCAACAGCAGCTGCATGCCATAGCAGGTCAGGAAGAAAATGGAGATGGAGGGGAAGGTGTTGCCTGAAAGCCAAAGTTACCAATTACTGTAGAGTAAAGTCACTCCTGTACATTCGGGCAATAACTGTAAATCATGCAGATAAGTAGTATTTTCTTGATATTCTTTATCTATGCTTTTCGACCATTGATGATGGAGGAAGAAGATAGTGAAGAGCAGAATCGTTGGCTTTGGTCCTTGGATACCCATCCGCAACAATATTATATACATATTTCTTTAAAGGTCCGTGCCACTTGATGATAAATAAGCATACAATCATGGCTGCTACGCCTGGAAGTCAGTCGTTTCTTTCCATTTATTTAATTCAAGCAAGAAGGAGGTTCTTCCTTCCTGTTCTGTGTTTAAGTTGTAAACCCCAAGCAGTCTTTTTTTCTTTTCCGGAAGCAGCTGGAAATGAGGAAGAAGATAGTTTGCAGATGTTGGTTTATGTCCAATAGAGCTTTAAATTTATATGTTCATTAAACAACATACATATTATTTTATATCAATAGTGAACATAAGAGCGTGTATAGCTTAGCCCAATGATTTAATTGCCTTCCAATTTTAATTTAGACCAATTTTTTTGGGTTCGGATGGGGGGCCTAGGAAAATTTTATTTTAATAAAAATTTCGAATATGCTTGGAAATTACTTTTATTCATAATCGGAGAATTTATAAGCCAAAATAAACAATAAATAATTTAAGGAGTTGTAGGGTGTTCATTGAGTCTCGAAATTAGTTGTGAAATTGAGATACGTATAAATTGGTTAGAATGGTGGTGTTAATGCTAGTAGACCCGGATGGTCGTACTAACTCTAGTAGCTGGCTCAGACGGGTTGGTTTAAAAAAAAAAAAACCAACTTAACAGCTTGTTGGGGTCCTGGGGAGGGATCGGTGTAAGACACTGAAAACTCAAAACCAGTATGGTTGTCGCATGGGTGAACCTAGGGGTGAAAATTGAATCCAGTAGCTCGCGAGGTACTCGAACTCGACTCGGGCTTGACTCGAAAATAGTCGAGTCGAGTCAAGCTCGATCCCAATATTGTTCGACTCGAAAAGCTCGATTAAGTTTAAAAAACTCGATTAAAACTCGATTAAGCTCAAAAAGCTCGATTAAAACTAGATTATTCGAGCTCGAATTCGAATTTTAGGTATCGAGTTCGAGTTCGAACTCAATTCCTCAGGCTCGGTCAAGGTCGAATTCGAACTTGAATTCGGTACTGTAGTAATCGAGTCGAGTTCGAGTAGTTAGATACTCGACTTGACTCGACTCGACTCGATTTCACCCCTAGGCGGACCTATTCCCTCCGAGGGTAGGCCCTCATATTTTTAAAAAATATTACTATTATATATTATGTAAATATTATATTTAACCTTTTTCTATTCATCTTTATTTTGTAAAACCCATAAAAATTGCATTCTTTCACTTAGTACTTCACCTTTTAAGACACTTAAAGACCTGGGAGACATTAATTTTCTCTTTCCTTCCTCAATTATTTTGTTGGAGGATAACCATAGCTAATCCTGATTGATCATAGGACAATTAACCTTTCATCCCTTAATACCCTTGGTAACCAATAAAAAATTTAATTATTATATGGTTAACTCACATATAACTGATTAACTTGAAACATTAAAATAGCGGACAATAATCACCATTATAAGAGTTTTTCACCTTTTCATTAATTTGCTAATTTCTTTATTTTCTTGATTAGTATGTCTCTTGAGCTTCACATATAATTACTATATTTTTTTGTAGGCCTGCATATATGTATAAATTGATCATTATGTTATGTAGGTGAGACTATAATTCTTAAAAAATGAAATTAGCCGAGAAAAACAAATAAAACAATTCACACATTCAGAAGACATTAGACAATGTGCACACAACTATACAAACATTAAATGCTCCAAATTAAATAAAGGGATGTCTAAATTGAAAGAGATTTCTCATTTTTTCTTTTGGGAGTTGGTTGTGACCGAAAGTGTAGCTTTCATATTTAAATAATCAATAATATACCATTTTAACTTGATTACAGTTGAATTTTGATTTTAATGACTGAATTTGAAGTTATACATCTTGAAGTTTTACTGTTTTCTTAGTAATTTTAATTAATCTTTTTGTAAACCTTTATAAATTTTACTTGTGTTAGAGTTGTGATTGAACTCTAAATTTTTGTAAAATATTTTTTATGAATTGTGGTTATTATAAACTCTTTTTATTATATTGGATTTAAGTGAATTATTAGATTTTTGTGATTTTTTGCTCTCTTCCTATTAGAGGATTTTTTCTAAATAAAATTTTTATTATATTTCTTTATGAATTTGATATTATTTTCAATATATTTACTCGATATTTTACTTTTCGTAA
Source organism: Toxicodendron radicans (assembly GCA_009867345.2). Lineage (NCBI taxonomy): Eukaryota > Viridiplantae > Streptophyta > Magnoliopsida > Sapindales > Anacardiaceae > Toxicodendron > Toxicodendron radicans. Next base: position 266,041 of record WYDK02000028.1, on the reverse strand, counting down.
ATTTATTTAGATAATAAAATATTACGTTATTACGTAATTATATTTTTTTAAAGTTTTTATTAATTGAGAAACAATACCTACATGTGGAAGCTCTCCTCGACAAAATCCTGCCGCTGTGGCTACCCACATGTCTTTGTTCTTGTACGACCAGATACTCTAACGTCGACGTTTTATTACGCTTCCCAAAACGTGAGAGCCCCGAGATTCTAGCTAACTCTTATAAACCCCTGATTGAAAGCCATTACTTAGAAGTCATGACTTCCCTAAATCTGACACCGCTCTCTTCTTCAACTTCTACTTTATTCTCTCTCAAGAAGTCACCAGCAGCTGCACCATTACATCTTAAACTCCTTTTTAATAATACTCATAAAACTCTCAATAAGGTAAGAGTCTAAGAGTGACAAAAGTAATTATCATTTTAGGATTATGTGTTTGTAATTTTTTTTTATTTATTTATTTTCAGAATAAGAAGGTTTGGAGGGGAATATGCAGAGCAGAGTTATCAAACGACACGCCGTTTTTTATTGCAATTGGGACTTGCATGTTAAGCTCCCTGGTCCTTCCCACTCCAGCTAGTGAGGAAGGTGATACTGATACTGCTCTTGATTCTACTGATACCAGATTTGCTGCTATGGGCATCATCAGTTTTATCCCGTACTTTAATTGGCTGGTATGGTATATATATATATATTTTTTTATAATTTTTTTAAAATTCATATCCCTTTAAATTGTTAATTTTTTTTCTCTATTGGGTTTATAGAGCTGGGTTTTTGCTTGGCTTGATACCGGGAAAAGGCGCTATGCAGTATACTCTATTGTTTACTTGATTCCTTATCTGAGGTATAATTTTCTACTATTTGTTGCTGTTTTGATTGTTAATAAATAATAATTGACTTCAAATTTTCTGTCTTCTATTTTTCTTCATTAATAAAGTAGAGATCAATGCTACTTGTTGAATTTTAATTGGTTGTGAAAATACCATTAACTTCTTTGTTTGCTTACCTTGATGCTTGGAAGTAGTATAATCGTGATATTCATTCTAAATTGATATATATTCCCAGTACAATTTTATTTGCTGCGAATTTGAAAGAATGCTGTGTGTATACCAACTGGCTGTCTGTCTCCCATGATTTACAATTTCTTCTTTTTTGATCGTTCGGCTGTCTTTGTAGTGCATGCCTATCACGGGGTTTCCAGAGAAGTTCCTTTTTTGTCAATAAATAGCATTTGATATACTACAAAATATGATCTTAGGGGACACTGAAAGACTCTCCTGTGGGGTCTTAATATATTTATGCTTAGGGTGTACAGACTATCCTATTGGTTTAAAGTGTTTCATAAGCTTGCCACCTTCCTGTGTTTCTTCGTCTGAAAGCCAAATCTATTAGTGAGCCATTGAGCCTTCTTTTAGAGTGTAATGTAGTTTCCTTGGGTGTTGCAGTTGTTAACAATATTTGTAGAAAATCTTCCTACTAGTGCTTTCCGAGAAAGAAATATTATTGAGCTACTTCATTATTTCTTCTGTTTTGAGCTAATAGAGAATATAGTCAGATATTTTTAAACTTAAAACTTTCCCGGATAATTCTGTATGGTTTATATTTGCATGTATGTAACCTGATTCTACACATGAATTTGACTATTTTATTTTCCTTCGTTTCGATAGGTCAAATTTATCATTGTCTCCAGAGGAGAGTTGGTTGCCTATTGCTAGCATTATTTTCTGCATTGTTCATGTTCAGGTATACATCTTTCACTTTCCTTATTGCGCAATTGAGGCAGTATAAAATTCTTGGGGTTAAGACTGCTGAAGACTTACATACAAACTTATGTGTGAATCAACATAAATGAAAGATCTATCTTTATGTATACACTGGTCAAAATTTGAGATTAGTCATGACGGAAATTCTGTCACCTGATATAATTGAAGAGACTGAAGCTGAAGAATATTAATATATTGGTTTGAGACGTGTTATTGTAAGGGACATGTCAAAAGTCAGCAAGTGCTGGTAGATTTACGAGTTTGTGACATGCAATGCTTTTCCATTTGCAGCTAGAAGCAAGTATCAGAAATGGAGATATTCAGGGATTTCAGTTATTTAGTCAGGCTGAAAAGCATCTTTCTTGGATGACTAAAAAGAAAGATAGTCATATGGAGGGGCATCAAGAAATTTCTAAGGAGGTATTGATTACTTGAGGTCCTCTGGATTTCTTTTCTTGCTTATTAATCTGTGGTGTTGTCTGATAGAGGTTTGAACTTTTGATATCAAGGGGAGAAAAGGAGAGGACATGAATTTGCCATCTGCTGGAGAACAATCAAGAAATGAGTTCCGGCAGTGGGGAGTTCCTGAAAAGCCCTCCAAGGATGAGGAACTCTTGAATGGAGATAGTGATGACGACAAGAAAAGGGAACATTAGTAACCCGACATTCATGTTTGAGGTCGCTCATTTACAATGTATGGCATTTAGTTTAACTTCATGCTTAAAATATGAATGCCACTCCAGTACCAACAGAGCAAGAGTAGCAAATATTTTAACCTGTATGGAGACTTGAGAGAGAAAGAAATAGATTGTATGTTTTTAATTAGAGAACCTGAAAGGAGAGATTACTTTTTGCCACTACTGCCTTTTAACAAGATACTTAACATATTATATGAAGAAATTTACATTTTTTTTTTAACTTTTGCCTTTGATGTGCTATTCGATATACTTAAGAGATCCTGACAGGAAGCAATTTCAATGAATTAAAAACTTGCTGTATTTTCAAGTATAGCATCTGGTAGATACATCAATGTGTTATATTTCAAAAAAATTTGGTAAAGGGACAGCAACAATGAGCAAAAAGGGTTCCGAATTAATAAATTATAATGAGCCAATCCTGACTGATGGCTAGATACATACATGCAGTTTCACTCGATTGACGTATCTGCATGCTGACGCTTCCATTAACACGATTAAACTAGACCTTACTCAAAATGCCTATTTATTTATGGATGGAGAAGAAGCTGTTTAACAATTCAATTAAAGTTGTTTCATTGATAATGCCTTTGCTTGTGCTCACTTCCGTAACATTTCGGAATTGGGAACTCAATAACTACAATGAGAGCAAATGGTACTTTGTGCAGAAGACTTATTTCAGTGAAAAAGTGCTCCAATGCATCTTATCATTGAATATGCAAGGAAACCTAGCACACCGTGAGAACACACTGGCTTTCCACCCGACTGATGGAACAATGATATTTTCTTTCATCTTTCTTCTTGGAATATTCTGATAAAAAAAAAACTAATCCAGCATGGAATACTCAGAACTAAAGCTAGTTAGGTTCTTCACCTTGTATTAGTACTTGAATCTGATCTTTTCATAGGAAAGGGACTTATAAGCCCCATCTTAAAGCAGAAATCCAGACCAACAGCAGCGAACAAAAATATTAGAAGGTTCTCAGATACATACAGAGCAGCATTAGAAGCATGTGACAAGAAGCTTTCAATGTTTAGTTCTAATGGTGGTCCTACAGATAGAGCTCCAAGCCCTGCAATGAAATGTATCAATGCTCAATGAATTTCTTATATAAATTCATTAATTCTGTTAGCAGATGGAAAATTCCAATTGTTTACGCAACAAGTTACAAATTACCTTTAATAAAACCAAAAGCTGCAGATGTCCCGGTCTTTAGCTGAATGTTATCCAAGTCTCTTCTTATTGTATATCGGTAGGTAACACCAAATAATGCACAGCTAACAAAGTTGACTAACAAAGGGAGTATCAGCTCTGAACTGGTATTCACCTGAGTAAAAGAGATGGGAAGCCCGGCAAGGCTACCAACAAGAGCAGATACAGAAGCTGCTTTTATGGACTCCAATCTCTCTACGTCACTGTCAATTCCCTCACTTTTTTTCTCCACCAAGGCATTTCCATCTTCAATTCCATCTGCATTTAGTAACAATGAGCGTTCCGCTTCTTCAATAATGGCTCTTGCTTCTACAATTTCCCGTTGACTTTCGGCAACCTTGAATTTGCAAAAAATCATGCATCAATGATTAATTAGATAGCAGATAGCATAGGAAGACCTGGCAGGAAGAGAAACAAAATAGTGTGTTTGACCATACATTAGTTCTGATTCCTTATAAGGGACTCAACTCTTATCTGGTCCATATCCTTATATAATAATCAAACAACATCAATCCATTTTTACAACTAAAGCCAATTGTATATCAATCACATTTCTCTAGAAAGTTTATATCATAATGGAGCAACCCGAACTAATTTTTTCCCACCAAAGCTAATTGAAAATCAATCACGTCTCTCTGAAAAGCACTACATCTTTGTTCCACTTACGCATCCCAATAGATTATGCAATCACAAATACAGATGATAAATCAACATTTGGCAGAATAAACCAGCAACAGAATTTGATCTGGAGTTTGCATTCTTCCTCAACTCTACTCATTTTCAATCCCAATGTTCTACCAAGCACAGTGTAATAATAAAGATAGAAACTAGCGTGACTAAACAAACAAGTGCATTCAAGTAAAGATTCACTCTGGCCAAAAGAACTAAGTATTTAGTGAATAAAATTAAAAAACGTGTATTTCTAAAGTTAAAACCACAAAAACTACCTCAAAAGCTCTGCTTTCAAGCTGATTAACATAATCCCTCAATTGTTTAGCCTCAAGTTCCTGTTTTTCAATTTCAGCAAGCTCTCTCTTGGCCAATTCCACTCTCAGTGAGGCCTTCTCCAACCCATCAAGCAAAGCCCTGTTCTCTTCCTTCTTCAAGAGTTCCTCTACTTGCTGGTCCACCAAACCAGAAAGTGCATCCTTCAAATTGTTATTACCTGTTTCTATCTCCTCTGACCCACTGCTTTTGCACTTTAAGATTACAAATCTTGCCATTGAAGTTTTAGTGGATGCTCTACCTCTGTGGAAGATTATTGGGCATATTGGATATGTGATGCAAAGGCTGCCAGTGAAGAGAATGTTGTGGTTTAAACAAAGAAGTGAAACGGGTTTGATTGGCATGGTCTTGTGCATTAAGATATGCGGATGTTTGCTTATCACTGTCCTCGTAATCTCCTGCCTCTGGCACCTTTCTATTTTCTGTTTCGAAATTTGCAGTTAAATGTTTTTTATTTTTCATTTTCTTAGCCTTTGTAGAGATAAAATAGAAGAGAAAATATCTCCATGATATTATTAATACTGCAATTTTGAAGGATGGTGATAATATTAGTGGTGTAATTGCAAATAAAATAAACCAACAGGGACTGCAAAAAAGAGCAGAATAAAAAGGGCTGAATTAAGAAGCTTTTAAGTTTGGATAAGGGGGAGATTGAAAAGATTTAAATTATTAAGATAATGGGAAGATGAGGAGAATATTGGATGTCTACGGAAAATTTATAATCATATGAATTCACCTAATTATAAGGTCTAATAATTTCCACACCCTTATGTTATCAAGCATATCAAGTGGCTCCCTAAATTTTAGTATAGCCCCTATCTTTTTCTTAGTGATCACTTAGATCCCTATTTATTCCATAGATAAGTAGTTTCCCAGTGCTCACCAAACATTTTTCAGTTTATCATCTTAATCCTAAGTTTTTGCAGGATAACATGGTACCCTTATGTTTTATAAATTATTCCTTCTGTTCCCTTAAGTTTTCTGTGGTACTCTTAGACCCCTAATATTTGTCATGGTACTTCTAACCCCCTAATGTTTTAAAAACTATAATCGAAACCTTAAGAGTGAGGGTTTTGCTTTAGGCAGTGGAAAGGACCCGGTCGTTTTGAGTCTATTACAAGTAAATACCACATAAAGAATGTTGTCACTAACCACAAAAGGGTTTAACCAGAAGCTATTCAACTTCCACAGCAACTCTCTCGTTCGCCCTCTCGTAGCCATGGCTAACCCTTCAACTTATGTTTCTTCTCCTCCGTTCTCTACCTCTTCTCCAGTTAACACTCCTATCAAGCGCGTAGGCACTCACAACGGCAGCTTCCACTGCGACGAAGCTCTTGGCTGCTTCATGATTCGCCTCACCGACAAGTTCTCCAACGCCCAAATTATCCGAACCCGAGATCCCAAGGTCTTTTCTAGTAACCCGACGTGAACTAAAATAGGAAAAAAAAAAGTTCATTTTTAATAGATTGTTGTGGGATTTTAAGTTTTTTTTTTTTTTTTTTTTTGTTATTTTTGTTGTCAACTAAGTTGTTTTTTTCAACAGTTTGTTGTGGGATTGATAAAATGTGCTTCTTTTTTTATTTATTTTTTTGTTTGATTGTATTCTACATGATGGCAGTTTGTGAACTGATTTTGAGGATGCAGGTTTTGGAGGGTCTTGATGCTGTGCTTGATGTTGGGGGTGTGTATGATCCGAGTAATGACCGGTATGATCATCATCAGAAGGGCTTTGAGGAGGTTTTTGGACATGGGTTCAATACAAAACTCAGTAGTGCCGGTCTTGTTTACAAGGTATTCCTTTGATAAAATGTGCCAGTTTTTATTATTCATATCACAAGTTGTTAATTGTGTTGTGTACATGAAGTTCAGCTTAAGTTCGGCCAACCATAATCTGACATGTGATTTTGGGGTAGTTTTAATAGTTTGTTGATTATTAAAGTAATTTTCCTGTGTAATTTATTTTTTCTTCAGCATTTTGGAAAGGAGATAATAGCTAAAGAGCTTCAACTTGATGAAGCACACCCAGATGTTTGTCGGTTATTTTTGGCTGTTTACAGAAACTTCATGGAGGTATTAGTTTTTGTATATGTCAAATTATTCAGTATACAGACAATTTTTACAATTTATTCTAGCTTTATTACAATCTTCTGAATAGATGAGACGCTGTTGCATTTCTGAATGGAAAGTGTTTACTCAAAATTATTTGTGTTTTAGGTAGGTCTTTCACCATGTCAAATATTTGAATAATGTTGAATGGTTGATTTCTTTCACTTATAAAAAACCTAAGATCTTTATTGCTGCTTTTCTTTTAGATCATGGATCTTTTTAGCCCTTGTTCAGTGCAACTATTGCTCATATCTAATTCCGATGTCTGCAACATAGAAGCGGCTTTTGGTGCTTTGCCATGTTAATATTGTGGTTTATTCATAATACTTGACTTTGCTTTTATTGGTTTAGTGTTTTGCTTATGAGCCACCCAAATGTCTTCATGATAGGAACCCAGCAACTCAACCACAAATCAACACCAATTAATCCAATCAAGAGAACAAGACAGAATTAAATTAGAATACTTCTGTATTATATTGAATGAAAATTAAGCAAGGACTGACTCTTTGAACAAGTAATTGAAAAGAAGAATGATTAACTGAGAAACAAGCATATATCTAGCAATTCGAGGAGCCAGAGACCTCCCTGACCAATTCCTTCTCAAAACATGAAAAATTCCTCTATACAGACTCTGCCCAGAATATATACCCCAATTTCTATTCTAAATTTCCCCAGATTGAGCCACGTGACTGATACCCTTAACCAACTAATAGCTAAAAGACTAAATTACCCCCTTCTTCTAAAAGACTAATTACCACCATCTTCCTTTCTTCTTGTAGACTTGTGTGATGGGTGGTGCTCTATCACTTCACTAGTGTCACTGCCCATATCTTTATTCAGATAGTTTTCCATTGATATAGATTTTTGTTTGTCTTACACGTGTTAATGATTTGCTTGCTTTAATTTTGTCAGGCAATTGATGCAATTGACAATGGAATTAACCAGTATGACACGGAGAAGCCTCCAAGATATGTGAATAATACACATTTGTCTTCAAGGGTGGGGAAACTAAATTTGGATTGGATAGAACCTGATCAATCGGCTGAGAAGGAGAATGAAGCCTTCCAACGAGCAATGACTCTGGCTGGCAGTGAGTTTTTAGATGTGAGGTTTTTTTGAAATAGATATATGCAATTTTGTTCTATTTGCTTTATTTATTTGCATTCAGCGTGGTCTCCATCTTTACAAGACTATGCTCGAGGTTTTTCTATCTTTTTGGGTTGTGAGTAACCTAATCAATGGATATGAAGGATTAAGTTGCATAACACTTTTATGTGTTTTTCATATTTTTTTATATTTTAATGATCGTCCTCTCTTTTCAGTCTGTTAGGTTTTATGTCAAATCATGGTTACCAGCACGGTCAATTGTAATGGAATGTCTTGCAGCGAGATATGATATTGACCCGAGTGGTGAAATTATGGTTTTGAAACAATTTTGTCCTGTAAGTATACACGCTCCTATTAATATACTTTTGTTCTTTGTAGTTCTATAATGAGTCTTAAATTGCTTTATATTTAAATCTAATGCTATTACTGTGCATTGCATTTCATTATCTTTTTCTGCATTTTGCTGCTATCAAATTGTATTTATGCTACCCGTAGTGCCTCCTGTGCAGAATGGAAGAGGGAAGTGTAAGGGTAAAACTGATGAACATTCTGTGCAGAAGCTTTTTTATTGCTTTCTCTTCTTTGGATATGTAACTCATCTATTACTTCTACTGTCAACATGATTTGCCTCTGAAATTGGGAATGATTTGTCTTGAATAGAGCTGTGCAACTTGAGTTAAGATACTAGATGATATTAATTTATTGCTACTTGGGTGTGTAAAAATGCTTATTTGTGACTTGTAATCTTTTGCAAGTATTTGAAGCTATTATATACTCTTAATTTCAGGTTGTATGTTTAACTTCTTATTTACTATCTTGCAGTGGAAGCTTCACTTGTTTGAGCTTGAGGAGGAGATGAAGATTGAGCCTCTTATTAAATATGTTCTTTACGAGGTATATATTTATATCTATGTCAATACACTTCTCTCCACGAATAGAAAAAAAGTGAACAAGTTAATTCATGTAAATATCTAGAAAAAAGAAAATGTTGTTGTAGGATAGAAGATGTGATCATTAAATAAACTTATCACAAACAATATGATATGCAGGATGACAGAGGCAAACAGTGGCGAGTGCAGGCAGTGGCAGTATCCCCCGATAGATTTGAGAGTCGGAAACCTCTCCCTGCCCAGTGGCGAGGTCTTAGAGATGATGAACTCTCAAAGGCGACAGGGATCCCTGATTGCGTCTTTGTCCATATGAGTGGGTTTATTGGTGGAAATAAAAGCTATGAAGGCGCTTTGGCCATGGCTCGTACTGCTTTGAAGCTTTAAACACAGAAAAGTAGATTGCATATCTATTTTTGTCAACTGAGAACATAGGCTCACGGCATTATTTTCAAGAATATGAATGATTGCTAGCTGTTTCTATAGAAATTATGGCTCATAGACTACAGTTTACTTATCTTGGATTATGATTTAGCCATCATTAACCCATATCAGAGTCCATTTATTTTGGATAAAGTTTATAATGTATTCCTCGTGAAAACAGTTTTCTCTTTGTTCACATTACCTTATTTTTAATCGATAGCAGTTTTATTGTAATGGACAAATTTAAATGTTACTAGTGGGACATCTTCTCTTCAATGAGTCAACGAAGTGTGGAGCAAACACTGAACTGAACTTGAATCAGTCTTAAAACTCCAAAACTCAAATTACTGTTAACCGTGGCCACACTTACTTGTACTTCACCACTACCAATGTACTCAACTGTAAAATCATTTCATTTCCGAAATCAGTCTCCTTCCAACTTTTGCTCAATTACCAAAGGAGTGTCATCTCTCTGAGTGAAAGAGATGGGAAGCTTTGCGATGTGAGGGTACCGAAGGGAGCAGATAGAGAAGCTGCTTTTTTGGATTCCCATCTCACCACAGAACTGTTAATTCCCTCACTTTCTTTTCTCATTGAAGCATTTTCATCTCCCACTGCACCTGCATTTAGCAACAATCAGCGTTCTGCTTCTTTAATTCTGGCTCTTCCTTATACGTTTTCCTCTTGACTTTCAGCATTCTAGAATTTACATAAAATTATACATACAATTATTTAATCATAAAACATAGGGGAACCTGACAGGAAGAGAAACAAAATAAGTTTGTTTCCCAAACAGCTTAGAACTTAAATTTAGAGGTTCTGTTCTGCCCAATGCCGCTCAGTTTCAATTCCAATGCTGTATCAAACACAGTATAATAACAAACACAGCAATTATTGTGACTAACAAGTGCATTCAAGCAACAATCCCAATTCGGGTTAAAGCATTACGTATTTAGTTTATTCAAGTGAAGTTTTCCAGTATATCATTCTAAATCTTAAAGTTTTTTTCTGGGTATACTGGGAGCCTTCTTTTTCCAATTTATCCCTAATGTTTTCCAGTACTCCAGTCCACTTTTACGTTTTATTGGATATTCCCTGGACTCTTAATATGTCCATGGTATCGCTTAACCCTAATGTTTTTAAAGCATGAATTGAAACATTAGGTGGTCTTTTGTTCAAGGCAGTGGAAAGGACCCGGTCGTTTTGTGTCTATTACAAGTAAATACCACATAAAGAATGTTGTCACTAACCACAAAACGGTTTAACCAGAAGCTATTCAACTTCCACAGCAACTCTCTCATTCGCCCTCTCAGAGCCCTGGCTAAACCTTCAACTTATGCTTCTTCTCCTCCTTTCTCTACTTCATCTCCCGTTAACACTCCTCTCAAGCGCGTAGGCACACACAACGGCAGCTTCCACTGCGACGAAGCACTTGGCTGTTTCATGATTCGCCTCACTGACAAGTTCTCCAATGCCCAAATTATCCGTACCCGAGATCCCAAGGTCTTTTCTTTGTAACCCACATTTGCTTATTTATATATGAACTAAAAAAAATAAAATCATTATTTAAGGTTTTTTATATGTTGTCACTTGATTTAGTCACTAAATGGAGCATAGCTAACTCTGTTAGCACCCAAAATTTTTCCTTTTTGAATAGGCAGTAGTGGGATTTTAAGTTTATTGTTAGTTTCTATGGTCTTAAAGTGCTTTCTATGTAGAAATTTGATTCTAAATCAATAAGTTATAGGTTAGCAACCATTCTTTTTGTTACAGTGTTGTTGTCGGAATTTAATTTTGGGGTTGATCAAATATGGCTGAGTTATTGGTTTGGTTGTATTATGTGATGGCTATGTTTTTAAGGATGCAGGTGTTGGAGGATCTTGATGCTGTGCTTGATGTTGGGGGTGTGTATGATCCAAGTAATGACCGGTATGATCATCACCAGAAGGGGTTTGAGGAGGTTTTTGGACACGGGTTCAATACAAAACTCAGTAGTGCCGGTCTTGTTTACAAGGTACGCCATTGATAAAATGTGTCAGTTTTTTTTATCTGAATTACAGGTTGGTTAATGTTGCAGTTTAGTTTGACCCGAGATTTTGTGGTAGTTTCAATGTTTTGTTGATAATTAATTTAGTTTGCCTGTGTTATTTTTCTTTTGTCTTCAGCATTTTGGAAAGGAGATAATAGCGAAGGAGCTCCAAGTTGATGAAGGACACCCAGATGTGCATCGGTTATTTTTGGCTGTTTACAGAAACTTCATGGAGGTATTAGCTGACAGTCTTTTACAATTTAAGTCTAGCTTTACTACAATCTTGTCAATAGGTAAAAAGTTATTAATTTAATAATTTCTGAATGGATTATGTTTGTACCAAATTATTTGTGTTTCCTTTGTTTATTATTAAGACCTAAGATATCTTTGGGGGCTTTCTTTTAGATTGTCGGTCTTTTTAGTCCCTGTTCAAAGCAACTATTGTTTTGGTCAAATTCAATATTGCAACTTTGTAGAAGTTTATGGTGCTCTGCCGTGTTAATATTGTAGATTATTCACTATTCTAATATATACCCTTGAGTGACTGCTATGACTGTGCTTGTGGGTAATTAACAGAAATGTTTTGCTTATGAAAACACCCAAATGTCTACGCCAAGATCGCTGCCGTATCTTTATTCAGATAGTTTTTCCATTGATATGGATTATATTGTCTTACTCTGGCTAATGATTTACATTCTTGGCACCTTTGTTAGGCAATTGATGCAATTGACAATGGAATTAACCAGTATGACACGGAGAAACCTCCAAGATATGTGAATAGTACACACTTGTCTACTAGGGCAGGGAAGCTTAATTTGGATTGGATAGAACCTGATCAATCATCTGAGAAGGAGAAGGAAGCCTTCCGACGAGCAATGACTCTGGCTGGCAGTGAGTTTATAGATGTGAGGTTCTTCTGAAATTAATATCGATACTTAATCTTTTCATTCTTTTCACTCATCCTTTAACAATGTGGCCTCCATCTTTTAAAGATTACTTGTGAGGTTTTTTCTATCTTTTTAGGTTGTGGGCAACCTAAATCGAACCTTTTGTGTTTTTCATCTCTTATATTTATTGATCTTTTTTCTCTTTCCAGGCTGTTCGGTTTCATGTGAAATCATGGTTACCATCACGGTCAATTGTAATGGAATGTCTTTCAGAAATATATGATATTGATCCTAGTGGTGAAATTATGGTTTTGAAGCAATCTTGTCCAGTAAGAGTACATGCCCCTATCAATATAGTTTTGCTCTTATGCTGTTCCATAATGAATCATAAAATGCTTTATAATTAAATCTAATGTTATTCATGTGCGTTACATTTCATTATCTTTCTCTGCATTTTGCTGCAAGCAAATTGTATTTTTGCCACCCATAGTGCTTCCTATGCAGAATGGAAGAGGAAGTTGAAAGGAAAAACTCATGGACTACTCTCTGCAGTGGCTGTTTTTAGTGTTTTCTCTTTGTTAGAAAATAATTCATCAGTCACTTCTACTATGAATAAAATTGCCTCTGAAATAGGGCATAATTCGTCCATAAAGCAGTTGATGTTGTGTTAATTTCTTAATTTCATTGTGTATCTTGCAGTGGAAGTTTCACTTGTTTGAGCTTGAGGAGGAGATGAAGATTGAACCTCCTATTAAATACGCACTCTACGAGGTTTGTATTTATATCTATCTGATGGCACTCCCCAACTCTTCACCACCCAAATAATAACTATTTGAATGTGCTGATTGATTTAATTTTTATTAATAGAAAAAAGCTGTTTATGTAGGATGGAAAACATGAGTAATAAATATACTTGAACACAAACGTTATGATATGCAGGATGACAGGGGCAAAGGGTGGCGGGTGCAGGCAGTGGCAGTATCCCCAGATAGATTTGAGAGCCGGAGACCTCTGCCTGCCCGGTGGCGAGGTCTGGATGAGGATGAACTCTCAAAGGAGGCAGGGATCCCTGATTGCGTCTTTGTCCATATGAGTGGCTTTATTGGTGGAAATAAAAGTTATGAGGGCGCTTTGGCCATGGCTCGTGCTGCTTTAATTTGAAGCTGTAAACTCGAAGTATATTGCACTGTTATTTTATATCAACTGAGAACATAGTTTCACGGAATTCTGTACAAGAATTAGATTGATTGATTGCTTCTGTTTATATATCGATTAGACATCAGATGATATATCAGATGTATAGAGATGATGTATGTATACTCAATTTATAATGTATTACTTGTACTACGTTGTGTGAACACGTGTCTCTCAGGGACCTTATCTCTCCGATCAGTCAACATTAAGTGCGGAAAAACCAAGAAACAAAACTCAAATCCAGCTCTTTCAGAATTCAAAACCGAGTCACTCTCTTAACTATGGCCACACTCACTTTCACTTCACCTACCACCACCATCACTACCAAACTGCCCAACAACAAAGTTATTTCATTCCCGAAATCAGTCTTCTTCAAACCCAATAAACAGATTTTCCCGACCCTTGCTCCACTCAAATCTTCACCGTCCCCTTCTGATCTTTCTCCTATTGATTCAAGCGCTCCTCTTTCCCCCGCTACCTCTTCCAGTTCCCTGAAATCTCGCCTCCGAAACAATGAGACTCTCTACGGTCTTTTCTTACTCTCCTTCTCCCCGACTCTCGCCGAAATTTCGGGGTTGGCTGGTTACGATTTTGTGGTTGTCGATATGGAGCATGGCCCCGGTGGCATTTCTGATGCTCTCGCCTGCCTTCGTGCCCTTGGTGCCACGCGTACACCGGCCATTCTACGCCTCCCTGAAAGTTGCCCAACTTGGGCCAAAAAGGCTCTTGATCTGGGTCCACAGGGGATCATGTTCCCCATGATTGAATCCCCCAAAGACGCGAAGAAAGCGGTGTCGTACTGCCGATTTCCACCTGCTGGAGTTCGCGGATCGGCTCATACGGTGGTTAGAGCTTCGGATTATGGGATTGACGAAGGGTATTTGAGTAATTACGAGAAGGAACTGTTGATCATGTGCCAGGTGGAGAGTGGGGACGCGGTTAAAAAGGTTGAAGAAATCGCGGCGGTGGATGGGGTTGATTGCGTGCAAATGGGACCGTTGGATTTGAGTGGGAGTATGGGGTACTTGTGGGACCCCGGGCACAAGAAGGTTAGGGAGATGATGAGGGTGGCGGAGAGAGGAGTTTTGGGTGGTGGTAGGGCTTACTTGTCTGGATTTGCTATGCCCCATGATGGCCCCCAAGAATTGAAGTCACGTGGTTATCATATGGTATCTGGTGCGGTTGATGTTGGGTTATTCAGAAGTGCTGCTGTGGAGGATGTGAGAAGATTTAAGATGAGTTTGATGGAAGACTCTGATGTTGATGATGATGAGAGGAAGCAGATGAAAGATGCTGATGAGAAGTACTGGAGCGAATGAAGGATTGGTCTGATAGCTTTTTCTGCAGATAAAGAAATAATAATTATGCTGTTTTTCTTCTTTCTTTTTGGTAAATGTAGTGAATTCTGTTTTCTTGCTTTGGATTGCCTTCGACTTCAATTAGGTGAAAGAGCTAAATCTGGGATTACATTGTTAGTTTCAATTTTGAATCGAAAGTTACAATTTTTCAATGAGTCTTGTAAAATAGGTTCTTAGGACAGGAAGTGACTTCCCTCATCACTGAGTTTGCTGGCATGAAACTGTATGCAACAAAATAATGAATATTTTGAGGTCTATGGATTGTTCAATCTTTAGCTGTGGCATTTGTTCTATTATTCATTTTACCTTACACAGAGTCTACAAAATATACAGGTAAATTTGTTGGAAAAGCAGAAGACAAGAAAAATCATAGGAAAAGCAGAAGTGTTGAGAGCTCTGCATACAGCTAGACTAAGCATGATAGATACAATTTCCTACCATTTCTATTGCTCTCCTTCCAAGGAAAAATTGTAGGAAAAGCAGAAGTGTTGAGAGCTATTCATACAAAATAGAACAAGCATGACAGATAAAATTTCCTGCCATTGCCATTGCTCTCCTTCGATGTTGCCTCATAAAACTCTTTTGACATGGGAAGTTGAACACAGAACTACAATTATAAGATTGGAGTGCTAAATTTGATGCCATGGAAATCCCTCACGCTAATGGACTATGGTCTGGATGACTGTGTTGTGTTAAATGATCTCTGAAGTTGCAAAATTTAAAAGGCATTTTTCTTTTCTGGGAGCCAATATAATGGTAAAATGAGTTACGTGGATGGATCTGTTAATGGCTTCCTGAGAGGGAGATGATTTGATTAAACTAATTGCTCCTTTCTTCATATTGTTTTGTTTTTCTCTTAATTAGTTAGTTTGTTAAATAAATGTAATATCTGTAACCTCTAGATTAATTAGTGGGTATTTGTTATGGTACCCTCTTTATAACAGAACTTACTGTGATTATTTTACCATTAAGTAAAATTTTCCCATTTCTAGGATCAAACAGATAAAAGTTATCACTTTCCTCAACTCTATCTGGATTTGAACCGAGATTCATCTTCGCATAAAAGTTCAGCTGGGAAGAGCTTTACCTGTCACAACAAAACCAACTAAAATTCTCATAACCAGCGGAATCATATGCACTAAGATAAACTCTCGGAAACATAGGAGGTTGGCCCTTTACGTACGGTAGTGCATGACAATGAACTTTTGACACCTGTGACACGCTTTAACGCTCATCTTCACTTATCATCTATCTACGATTCTACCCCACAACACAAACTTTAAACTTACTGTCATTATCAAACCATTTACGTTTCCTCCATCGTTTACATTAAACTTTGGAGATAGAAAGTCATTGTTCTCTTAAAACAAATTAACATGGATTCATCCAACAACCCCACTGCTACTAAAACCTTAAAAGCTCGTCTCAACAATGGAGAGATTCTTTACGGCCTATTCCTACTCAGCTTCTTCCCAACTCTAGCAGAAATTTCTGGCCATGCCGGCTATGGCTCTGTGGTTGTTGACATGGAACATGACCACGGTGGATCTCTCAGGCTCTATCCTGCTCCCGCCATCCTTCGCTTACCAGAGAATTCACCAACTTGGGCCAAGAAAGCCCTCGACTTGGGCCCAGATGGCCTCATGTTCCCCATGATCGACGATCCTGATTCCGCCCAAAAAGCTAAATCATTTTGCAAGTACCCTCCTGCTGGTGTACATAGAACTGCAAGTGTGAAAAAGAGTTGCTGATAATGTAACAGGCTGAATAAGAGGAGGGTGTGAAGAGAATCGGAGAGATCACAGGCGTTGATGGGATGGACTGTGTGATGATGGGACCATTGGATTTGAGTGCGGCTGTAGAGTGCTTGGGGGACCCGGGAAGCGAGAAAGTCAAGGAGATGATAAGCTTAGCTGTGAAGGCAGTGGTTAGGACTTAGGAAGTGGTGGGGCGGACCCGGCTGGCTTTGCTATGCTTCCAGATGCGCCTATTGATCTTAGAAGGCGAGGATATCACTTGGTTTGTGGCACTGTTGATGTGGGCTTGTTCAGGAACGCTACTGTTGAGGATATGAAGAGGTTTAAGATTGAATGTGATCAATTATCAAAGCATCGCTATCAATATTTCTTTGATATTTGTGTAAGATGTGCTGTCTTTTTAATGTTAACTTGGGAATAAAAGAGTTTATATTATTGCTTAAAGAGGCTCCAATGCTAGTATTTATAGTCTATAATGATTTTGGAATATTATGAAAATTAAATGAATACAGATTTCGTTGAAACAAATCAGTTATATGTATTTTTCTGTTAAATAATGATTAAAAGTATCCGATAAATATTGAAAAAAAAAAACCATAATCTAATAATTAATAAGAGTAGGCTCCAGATTCCCGGGAAATAACGAAACAGATTGAGAGGGGCACTTTCTTGAATGACAAATCAACCCCACCTTGTATGTCGATTTCTTAGTTGATGCCAAGTCGCTTTTAACGTTACTTTTCTCCTTCTCTCTTTACACAATACATATATCAAACTGCTGCTGCAAGAGAATTAAGGAAAACAGAGAAATGGAGGCCTTTTACTTTCTTGTTTTTGGTTTTCTGGCGGCAGTTGTTGCTGCCTTGGAGCTCAGCAAAAACAGCAGAGACAGAATCAATACGCCCTCTTCTTTCAATGTTTTCAAGAACAACTACCTCCTCGTTTACTCTCTCATGATGTGTAATCTCTCTCAATTCTCAATTCCTTTTTCATATTTTATGACGTGCTTTCAATGCTCTGTCTTTCTGTTGATGATCTAGGGTATATATTGAACACTAAACCATTGTTTATTCAAAAAATTTAATTTTTTTTTATCATCATATGTTAAGCTTCTGGTTTGCTTTCGACATTGGGAATATGAATATAGCGAAGCTGTCAGAATTGTTTGTTTAAATGGGGGGAAGTTTCCGTTGATGTTAATTAATTATTGGTCTTGCTCTATAGCTAATTAAATTGATTTGGCTATAGCCGGAGATTGGCTGCAGGGTCCCTATGTTTATTACCTTTACAGCCAGTACGGATATGGTAAAGGGGATATTGGGCGGCTCTTTATTGCTGGTTTTGGATCCTCTATGTTTTTTGGAACAATTGTTGGGTCCTTGGCTGACAAACGGTACAACCTTTTCTGATCATTTTTGGATTGCTATATTATTTTACCACTTTAGGGATGGGTTGGAATTGATAATTTACAAGTAAATTGTATGCCAAATTTAGGGGCCGGAGGAGAGCATGTGTAACTTACTGTATAACTTATATACTAAGCTGCATCACCAAACATTCTCCTCAGTACAAAGTGTTGATGTTGGGACGTATATTGGGAGGCATTGCCACTTCTCTACTCTTTTCAGCCTTTGAGTCTTGGCTTGTTGCAGAACACAATAAGGTCTGTCGTTGCTTGCTAATGAATTTCTATTCTGTTCTTAAAAAATCTAGTCTTTGAGAATTCTTGAAAGGCGTTCCGTGCTGTATATGTATTTGTATTTGTGTTTTGAGTTAAATCCTGCTCTAATGGATTCTTTGCAAAATTAGAAGTGTGGACTATTTTACATTCATAACATCTTAAGAGATGAAGCACGTTACAGAATGGCTTACAGAGCTGTCATCAACTGTCTATTACTATACGTCGTATAGTAAAAAGGTTATGTATCACATTTCCAGTAAATAGTTGGTGGTGCTGGTAGGAGTTGAAAAACACAGATGAAGATAAAGGTGTTTTAATGTAAAATTGTTTTCTCCACTGAAATTCCATGGATTAAAAACTTCTTGTAGTTGCTGGGTTGTCTATCCAAGAACTAGTTTGAGGTCCACCAGAGTTATGAAGCAGGTTTTTGCATTCAGGTTTCCTCTGTAAAAATATTTTGTTTCATTTTTGTTGCCCCCTTTTTTTAATTTTCAGAGGGGTTTTGATCAACAATGGCTTTCAATAACGTTCTCCAAGGCTGTATTTCTTGGAAACGGTTTAGTAGCTATTATCTCTGGGTTGTTTGCTAATTTACTGGTTGATGCTCTGGGCTTAGGCCCAGTTACTCCTTTTGACGCGGCTGCATGCTTTCTTGCCATTGGCATGGCAATTATATTGTCCTCGTGGACTGAAAACTTTGGAGACTCTTCAGATAACAAGGATTTGCTTGCCCAGTTCAGGAGTGCTGCTGTTGCCATTGCTTCTGGTGAATCTCTAATCTCATCCTTCTAAATTCTGTCTTCTATAGAGAATTAAATCAGTTGAATATTCGTACACCTACTATCAAAAACTATTGGTATGCTTGGCTTAGTAGCCCTTTTATTTGTAGGCTGCCAAATCTAATTATCCACTTATGTTTAGTATATTTATAAAAGTTTTATGCATGAGATAGATGCCAAAAGGATACGGAGACCCTCATCATGTCATCAACACCCCCCAACCTTTATTCTCTTTCATTCTTTTCTTACTTTCCTTTTACACATTTTGGAAAGTTCTGTTAATATGACATTCCGTGTGGGATCAGATGAGAAAGTTGCATTGTTGGGCGCCATACAATCTCTATTTGAAGGTTCAATGTACACTTTTGTGTTCCTTTGGACTCCTGCCCTGAGCCCCAATGATGAGGAAATTCCACATGGGTTCATATTCGCAACTTTCATGTTGGCTTCAATGTTGGGAAGCTCATTTGCCGCTCGACTTTTGGCCCGTTCATCTCCAAGAGTTGAGAGCTATATGCAGATTGTTTTTGTAGTCTCTGCGGCCTCTCTCCTGCTTCCCATTTTAACAAATGTATGTTGGGGTGTTATTTCCTCTATTTTTATTTGTCTTCTTTTTTAGCTCTGCAAATTTTAAATTGAACTGTTGTGGAAATACTGATGGTTCTTACAAGTTGTATGTGTGATATTCAACAGTTCTTGGATGTACCTTCTGGAATAAAAGGTGGTGGCATTTCATTTTCTGGCTGCATTCAGCTGCTTGGCTTCTGCACATTTGAAGCTTGTGTGGGGATATTTTGGCCATCTATAATGAAGATGAGGTCCCAATATATTCCCGAGGAGGCTAGGAGCACCATCATGAATTTCTTTCGCATTCCTCTCAACATGTTTGTCTGCATTGTGTTGTACAATGTGAGTTGATAATGTTATTAATGTTTTACTCTATTTTTCCCCTTTCTTTCGATACTAAATTTTAAGATTGGGGATATTACTATTATTGGAAAATGAATTCAGAGTTCTATGACATAGTTGCATGAACTTTCATAAGATATTTGGAGGTATAAACCCTCACCCCACTCCAAAAGGGAACAAAGCAGTTATTCTTCCCTGTGCGGTTACAAATGGCTGAATCTTTTTTGAAGGTTGATGCATTTCCCATCGTCATCATGTTTGGCATGTGCTCAATTTTCCTCTTCATCGCATCTGTACTGCAGAGGCGGCTAATGGTGATTGCAGACGGTCAAAAGTTGAGTAAGTTTCCGGTTGCCTTGGAATCTGCTATTTCCTCAATTTCATAGTTAGGAATGGCTGAATGGCCATGATACACTTGTTGAAGTTTGAGACTATTTCTTACATCATAAAAACTTAATTTAATAGGCTAAACTTCCTGATAGCCTTTCCCGTTTCTGGAATATTTTTGGTATTTTGGCTCTCATTTTTCTGTGTCATAAACCTTCATCATGAATACATTTTTTTCATTACAGGATCAGAAGATTGGACAGCAATGGAGAGAGATACAGAGGTAGAACCTCTGAATATTTGATTCAGTTTGAGGAATTAATAAACTTTTGAGTTAAGTTTGCAACCTGCCATCTTCTTGTTTT
>WYDK02000028.1:233019-245460 GCA_009867345.2 Toxicodendron radicans | reverse complement strand
GCTGTCAATCTCCCTTTCTTTAAAGTTTAGTCCATAAATTCTTGCTGAATACAGAATTTGATGGCCACAAAAATATCTACATCATGGTATAAGAATGAGGCAAGGAGACAGCTGCATTTCCATTTTACTGTAGATGGAACTCAAAAGTGTCTCCTAGAGATGGTAATCCCAGAGGAGTAACCATGTGAGAGCAGACAAGTCTCACTGTCCTCTCCAGTCTCCACATGACATGATGAATTGATATTGAATTGAATGAAAATTATATTTGACAAAACATAACATACCATTTGCCAAGTGCATCTCCATCCAACTGGCCCATGTGCCATTATGAACCATATAATTTATCCTTCTTCTTTTCTCAATCTTAGCCCCTTAAAATAATGAATTTCCCTCTCTATCCATGTCTTTTTTGATAACTAACTGGGTCTGATTTGATTAAACAAGAATTCAGATCTCCCCACATAGATCTCCACCGTTCATTTTGTTGACCATTACGGCTACTCTGTTCTCTATAAATTCACACAACTTGCTAATTTTACTTTAAGAGGGCATTCAGGTAAATGAGCGCTCAACTTGTCCTGATTTGTTTCTGCAATCTGTCTATAGTCCATACAAGTACAAAAGCCAACACGATTTGGCCCTCAAGTGTCCTGACTCGCTCCTTTTGTTGAGAGAGGAAAAAATTAGTTTGAGTTTGAGAGCAAAATGAAGATGGCCAATCTTAGAAGCTGTAGATTTCACTTACTGTTTGCTTTTCAGTTTCTTTTGTTAGTACAAACCAGAGTGTTATGTTATCAGTACAAGGTTGGTGATTTACATGCTTGGGGAGTTCCCGCTTCTGCAAATCCATTAGTCTACGCCCAGTGGTCCAAGTACAACAACCTCAGGATTGGAGATTCTCTCTGTAAGTTCTTCGAGATCTTGCATTCTTTATCTTGATTGCCATGAAAAAGTTATTAATAAGCTTTCGTCTGATAACATTTATGCTTCTTCTGATTCATATTGCAGTGTTTTTGTACCCACCAAGTCAAGATTCAGTGATTCAAGTCACTGAATCATCCTACAATTCATGTAACATTACTGATCCAATCCTGTACATGAACAATGGCAACTCTTTGTTTAACATAACTACAAATGGGGATTTTTACTTCACTAGTGGAGAGCCGGGGCATTGTGACAAGAAGCAGAAACTACATGTAACTGTTGGGAATGTGTCTGCTTACTCTCCTTCTGGTCCCGGTGCATTGCCTGACACCGCACCATCTTACCCTACTGTGTTTGGTCCTATTCCACAACCACCTTCTACTTCTTCTTCGCCATTGCAGCTAAGTTTTTCAGTCCTCTTAACAGCTGTTATTGGATCAGCAGCATCTGCAATATTCAGTGGCATCATGTGAAGCGCATAACTATTCAGATTTCAGCTACTTTCCTTCTGTAGTTCTTCACATTTTTTGCATATTACAGTTTCCTGTATAATTGGTTCTATAAATTTTGGCATATTGGTTCATGTGATATTTTTGATTTTGTAATTCTTTTCTACTATTTAAGAAATCAAATTATTATTCTTTTGGGGTTTCTCTGTCTTGTTTTGCAAAGAAGCGAATGCTATATTTTGAATAGCAAAAGAGAATCTATAAGCTTGTAAAAAGGAAAAGTTTCTCAGTTTTCTAAGAAAAGAAAACACCAATTTCCAGGTTAAAAAAGCAACAAAGTTAAACCATATATACATCCAAGAAAAGCACCGCCTGAAATCATGGAGGTGACAAAGGCTTTTTCCAATTCCATTAATTTATAATTGCCAGCTGGTTGTGAACATGGTGCCGACAGCTTCTAATTTGATATCTCTGTGGGTACAGGTGCCAATGTAGGGGCGTCACAAATTAACAGCCAATTCTAGTTCCAATCAAATCCTGGGGAAAAATTCCAGTTCAGTGCAAAGTTGTTTCTAATGGATTTGCTGCTGGTACGGGTAATACCCCTAGGCCCCGCTCATCTTGGGACGGCCCAGAATAACAGAAATGGAACGATTACAAAATGACCGATTGCTAAAAGAAATTTTAACTTTACATGCTCTGCCATATGGGTTTACAAAAATAACCTTGACTAAAGGGGAACCTCAGGTGTATAACACATATTTCTACTCTCGTGAGCAAAACTCTAAAAAACAAGAAAAGAAAAACACAGGAACAACTGAAAATTGGCTCTCAACCATTATGAGCTGGTGAAGAATACAGTTCCTGGCAATCTCGGCATTTAATTCAGTTGACCATATCAGCATCTACAGCCATTGGCCTCTCTTCAGAAGCATAGGGGACCTCAGGAGCTTCGGAGTCTGC
This sequence comes from Toxicodendron radicans, assembly GCA_009867345.2. NCBI lineage: Eukaryota > Viridiplantae > Streptophyta > Magnoliopsida > Sapindales > Anacardiaceae > Toxicodendron > Toxicodendron radicans. Next base: position 243,124 of record WYDK02000028.1, on the reverse strand, counting down.
AAACTGCATGGCAGAGGACCTTGATTCATTTACTGAAAAAGGGCTCCTAGTTTGCGTAGCACTGGAGTCTATTTCCATTGCTGAAGGCCTAGGAGGAGAGGCAGGCTGCACCACCACATCCGGGTATGCAGCTTTGAACCTTGCTCGCAGACCTTCATCAACCAATCTTACTCCTTCTAACTGATTGCCAAGTGACATCCACCTGATGACAAAGAAGAGCCCAGGTTTAGAATACGAAGCTGAAAAAGGATGCACCTGCAATAACTTTTTTTATGACATAATAGGAAATTTTCAATGCCTGAATTTTCATAAACAAGAGCCATATGTGAATGCAGAAAGGAATTGCAACACAATTTTTTTTTTAATCTTTTTGTCGGTTTCAAAAGAGGCAACTCTGACTGTCCTAATGAAAAACTCCGAATTCAAAGAACTACACCATCAGATTGCTTTAGCGTTGGGAGTCTCCAAAACTATTATTTGGAATGAAGATGGTCCTCAGTCTTAAGCCTAATGTCCAGTTGGCACCCTCATCTTATCAAATTTAATTTGGACAAGATCAGTTTTAGTAATGCATACAAGAAATGTTAAATCATCTAAAAACAAGAAAAACTATGAGTCAAGAAAGCATACCCAGCTTGAGTATTGTGCATTCGAGCAAACAATTCCAGCTTTCTTGTTCTTGGACTTATCCTCTCCAGCAAAGGGTACATCTGCCAGAATACATTTGTATGACCTCAATCATATACAAGATATGGAAGAACTAAATTATTTTGAATCAATTTGCATAAATAATGACAAGACATATTGCAGTGAAACAATCCCGCAGACAACAATACTTGTCACATTCAAGTCACAAAAATAAAAATATTTAGCCACTAGCATGTGTCAAGCCAGCATTAGAATGAAAAATCTTTCTAAAGAGACATACTAGTATTGTTGAAGTGAAATGGGTTGATCATCAAAGATTATAGAATGTTCAACAAACCTCATCCGGCTTGCGGCTTGTTTCTCGAACTTCAGCAACAATGACATCAGTATCAATATTCCTATTTACTTCTGGATTCCCTTTTATTCCAACGAGGCAGTGCTCCTTACTGTGATTGAGCCAATGGCCCGTTCGCCCAGTCCTAATTATTCGCTGAAGTTGATTAGTCTTTACCCATATTATTTCCTCGACACGCTTGTAACCCCAAAGTTCTAAACTGCAAGGTGAAAATCACTCAAATAAGCTTGTTCATAGCTTCTAGTGCAGAGCAGATAAACTGTGTACCAAGGTACTAAAAGATAGTTATATACATACCATTCCCGTCCAAGCTCCATTGCACGTCCAGTAACCCAAAGGAAAATCAGACCATCAGTCTGCAATGCAGGAACATTCAGGTTGCGCATCTCATCATCAGCCATTGTCCCATAAGGCAATTCCATATGAATATCCCATGGAGGATCGGCCATTATGACTCCAAATTGTCCTAAAATGTCCATTCTAAAAGTACGAATATCACAGTTAATCCATTGTGGTTCACCAAGTTCTACTTCAGAACAATACTCAGGACGCTGAGGCTTTAATGGTTTGGGGGGAGGAAGAGCTCCAGCACCCATCACAGTGGGTGGTAAATCTCTCTCAGGGTCAAGCTCATAGTGGACATACTTGCATGTCTATATAGAAGGAAAAACCAGTTTATCACTCTCACGTAAAGAAAGAAAAAAAATGCAGAAACCCAATTAAAGTGGTTGAATTGAACTAAAACATTGTTACCTTCATGTGACGGCAAGTGTCAAGAAAAGAACAGTCACCTAAATTAATGTCAGTATGTGGAGCAATTATTCGCCGAAAATGAACCTGCATCGAATTAAGTACAATATAAACAACACAAGGTTATCACATACAAATATAAAAAAGATATTTATGATAGAATCTAGAGACTACAACAAATATCACAAATAAAGAGATCTGTTCAACATATATAATGTGACTTCAGATATAAATAAGCTCAAATGGCCACTCAGTTGCGATTTAGGTTCTTATTTATAACTCAACTCAACTCAGTTTAACTAAGTCTCAATCCCAAACCAGTTGATGTCAACTGCATGAATGTTCTTCCTCATTCTGCATTATCCAAGATACTTACGTACAATTGTTCTAGAAATGTTATCATCTGAATTCTTCCCCAAGTACATCTACATCTACCACAAGACTACCTACTAGATGTACTCACTATTACATCCTCCATTTCTTTTTCTTCATTAAAGATAACTAACTAGTACATACGCACTTACAGGGCATTATCACTTGGCAAAATTTCAATCATACTATTCTACATGGACATATACAGGAAAAACCAACAAAAACAATGTTACACTAGTTACCAACCTTCTCACAAGCTGCAAATGAACCAGTTTTGAGTCGGCAATCCTCTTTGGTTAGAGATGAACAATACTCCTTTACTTGAGAACCACCTTTGCTCTTGAACTGTTAAAAACCATAATAAAACACACCCAAAAGAAAAAAAATCAACTACAGAATTCCCAATTGCGTACAACAAGAATGAAATACAAAAACCGCCAACAACCTTTGCAGCCACAGCAGTTTCTTTAGCAGTTGGTCGTTGAATGAGGTCCAATAATTCCTCACCGGTTTTCGATCTTTGCGACTCCTTATACGTCTTCTTATTCAACATTTCTTGAATATCATTCCAATCATCTTCTTCCGTTCTCGACTTTTGTCCTCTACCACCTCTCTGCATACCCATCACTCCTCTTCCCCTGGGGCCCATCATCCCTCCTCCACCATAAATTGACGCCATTCCCGCCATATGCGGGTCCCACATCTCCGGTCTCTGAATCCCATACAAATCCCCTCCTTGACTTTGAATTTGATTTTGATTCCCAGTACTATTATTGTTTCCATTAAAAAAGTCTTGATTTTGTTGCACGCTCTCTGGCAATTCTTTCAACAACCGAATTCGATCGATACTCAACACCATAACCCTAGATTTTCCACTAATTGAAAGCTCCTCAAGCTCCACACCGCCATTCTCTTCAGCAATACTCCTTAACGCCGTCTCCACTGCTAAAATCGCACCGGCCTCGCCCCCCAGCTCTCTCAACGCTTTCTTCTCAGGCAACGTCACGTTGGCGTCACTCTCCAGCTTCCTCAACAGCATCGACGAATCAATAGGCTTGAAGGGCACGCGCTGTAACAAACCCACAGCAACCATCGCCCTAACCACCACCAACGGATTCCCACTCTCGTCAATAACAAACTTTCTCCCACGTGTTTCTTGACCTCGCTCTGGAGAACGTTGGAGATCGTCGTAGGTGTCGGGTTTGGCATTGTTGTGATTGAGAGAAGTAGCGTTGGTGGACTTCGGGGGCAGTTTGGGGATTTCGGGGAGGGGAGGAGTGGGGTTAAAGCTACGGTGATTGAAGTTAGAAATGAGGTTGAGAGAGAGATCGAGAGAGGAGACGATATTTGGGACTATGTTTCGGAGAGAGGAGAGCAGGTCTAAGTGGGTGTTGTGTTGAGACTCGATTCGAGACTCAAGTTGAGAACGCAGCGTCTTGATGCTGGCTACACTGTTGTCGTCCTTTGCGCTCGCAGTTTCGCTCTCCATTGTCTGCTTTGAGCGTGAAGCTAAGTCTGTTCTCGCCTGTGCTTATTTATGCCTCTGGGTTTAAGCAAAATATTTTTTAGTGTAAACTACGTTTCCAAATTTTCTTCCTCAAACTAACAGAAAATGTTAAACGTAACATTCAAAGGGTGAAATAGTAATTTTGCAGAAGGCGACGCACGTTAGTAGATTATCGCCTCTTACAATGCTCCAACACACATTAGTAGACATCAATCCTGATTGTTTTTTGTTGATTTCTGATCGTTTTAAGCGGCAAGAACACCAACCACCACCACCATTAGAACACTCATCCTCCATTCTACAAAACCATACTCTTCACCCCCCTATTCCTCACCAATCGATGACCCCAATAGCCATGATTTCGCGGCTATTTTTTGCATTTTTCCGGTTGTTTTGAGCAGCGACAACACCAACCACCACCACCATTAGAACTCTCATCATCCACTCTACAAAACCATACCCTTCACCCCCTCCCCCCCTCATTCCTCGCTGATCGACGGCCTTGATATTCGTAATTTTGTGACTGTTTTTGCATTTTCGCGGTCGCTTTGAGCGGCGGATGAGGCTTAATGATGGATAAGTTTTGTTGGGGATGAGTGGAGGAAGATATTGGTGGTGACGGTGATGTCAAACAGCGTCAGAATCCAGTTAGATTTGGATTTTTCCTACAATCGCAAGGGGGGGAAATCGCAGAAAAAAGACCAGATCCGACCAAAATGGAGGCAGAAGAGGCTGAGGGATGGATGGGTTTTGTCGGGTATGAGTGGGGGAAGCTATTGGTGGTGATGGTGATATTGAACGACGTCGGAATCTGGCTAGATCTGGATTTTTTCGGCAGCCATGAGGGAGGGGAGTGATGAGGGGTGTTTGTGAAATATGTTTGAAAGAATTATTTTAAAATATTTTTGAAAGTTAGCTGGTTTATTTTGTAATTCTATTAATTTGAGGGTTAAAATTTAATTTAATAATTTTAATAAAGGACATTATGGTAATAGCATCATCTGCAGCCTAAAAATCATGAACGGTGTTAATTTAAGGATAAAAAATTTAGAATAAATGGAACCAAGGATACCAACTTGGGATTTCGCCAAAACTAGGGTGGGATCATGTAGTTTACTAATTTTTTAAATCTATCTGGATGGTGATCCGCCACCGTTTCAAGTTACATTGCAACCCATTTCACCAACTATATATGTATATTATAAAAAAAAAAAAGTGATTGGTCGGCTGCTCACGAGACATAACATAACACAGCAACAGGGGGCATGTGATCTTTCAGTTAAAGAACAATTTAGATTAATTAAAAACTTATTGACTTTTTGGTCTCTGAAAACAATGGATATGGACTCACTGGCTTATAATAAAATGATTTGCCAGCTAATTTTACACAGACTCCACGTTTTTTTTCACTATACAAAGTGTGATGCCATGCCACTACAATTCTTTTTCTTCCCCATTTTCTCTAGAATGTTTCAAGAATGACAGCTATGCTCCAATTAGTTTCTTAATTACCTTACTTATGATATACTTTATGCAAAGCTACGTCGTTTTCCTTCCAATTATCTATGATAATCAAGCTATTTTTAGAATTTGGGAAATTAGGATGCGGGTTGAAATATCAGTGTTGATATTTTGTTGAAGATAATGAGATATTTGATTGATTGATTGGGTTTAAAGAAATCATGAAAGTTATTCACATCAATTGATCAGACGGCACGGAGTTACCCTCTTGCCGACAACTCTTCATTTTGTTTTTGTCAACTTTTCTTCAGTTTGACCAACCAAACCTTAATAATCCCAATCGCATTTACAGTGCGCGTCTTCTACCTACAACTAAAATATTATTTTATATAAACTTTAATTATTATTTATTAAATATTGATTGGATCACTCATGTCATGTAATCCTCAAATTGAAGTTTGAGTTTATTATCTTCTGTAATGAATATTATATATCTAAATAAGATTCATTAATTTAAAGACCAATTTAAAATATATATTTTGAATTTGTAAAATCAAAATGTGTCAAAATATAAATTATAAAGCCAGAACAGAAGGGCAAAAAAGGACTTTGCAACACTCTCGTGGCGCGTAGAAATTAAATGATTTAATCACAAAGCACCACTTCAATTCAAAATCGAGGCCAAAACCAGAAAAAACAAAGCCATAAAAAAACAATTTCAAAATTTCAAAAACAAATTAGAATGGCAAAAGCCGCAATTACACAACTCTGGAGTGGCATTCCCGGCATTACAAAGTATAAATATCCTTACACATTCTCTCTCTCTCTCCCCCTCTGTGCAGTGTCTCGCATCCCAGGTGTCACAGTTTGGCAGAGATAGTAAAGGTAAACTCTCTCTTTCTCTCTTGGATCCCTAAATCTAGGTTTCTTTGTTTTCAATCAAATTCCATGTAATTTCTGCAAATCAATCAAGCTCCTTCCTTTTCGCATTTTGAAACGGTTTTACTTGGTACTAGCTTTGATGTTCTGTACAAGTCTTTGTCTTTGTTAGAATAGATTCCTTGATTTTGTTCAGCTTGTTACTCTTTCGGTTGTTGATTTTGTTGTTTTTGTGTTAAGGTAGTTTGCTTTGTGTGGTTTTCGTGAGTCGATTAGTTCATGCTAGACCTAAATTTGGAGATTTTTTTTTTGTTCAAGTCAAATTGAGTTGACCTTGAATTTAAATTTCTCCCTTCCTCTGTTTTTTTATTTTTGTTTAATATTTGATCTGTACTGTTTGGTTTATGAAAAATTCGTGGATTCATCAGATGTGAAGAGTATTGACTTAAATTACTAGGGTGGCTCGATCTGATTTAATATGTAAAAGATCATTTCTAGTCTTGAAGTTTGCTTATTTTTTTGGTTGAGCTTTGTTGTTAATGTCTTGTATTTTTCTGGTAAGAAATTGAATCCTACAGTGTATCTCCGCTTTCTCTAGTATTTACTTTTTTGTGATTTTTTTTTTCGGTTTTCAGATTCTGTTCATTGAGGGCTTTTGTGGTTTTATTTTAAAATTGTTTGGGGAGCACTTCTTGAATACAATTTTATGCACGTCTTATGATTTTTCTTTTCTCATTGTTATTTTGACCTGCAGACTTTTGGATAATAGAATCTCTCTCTTGTTTGGTTTGTTATTGCCGTTTTTATTCTTGATGTTTGAATTGAATTTTCACCTAGTAGAACATATGGTTTCGTCTTTCCCATAGTAAATCCCTTTGAATATTAACTAAGTTGTATTAATGATGAGATACGTGGTTATTGTTATTTTGATCCAGGCTTACTTGAGATAAATTTGAAGTTGCCATATTTCGTTTCTGTACGTCACATACTTGGAAGTATAACTTTGCGTTGAACTATTTATTTAATATCTATTCTATGCTCTCCTTCTCTTTCTTAAGATATATATATGTATAAATAATGTTCTATCTTTGTGCTGTCATTTAGGGTTTGCAAGATGGACAACATGCATAGCTATTGGCAATTGGGTGATGAGCTTCGAGGACAATTGAAAACCTCGGAGGATCAATCGTGGGTAAGGGCTGCCTCAAGGTTGGCTGAGCAGACAAGATTGAAAGGGGAACGCGTGAATAATCTTGATCTTTCAAAGGGCACGACAGAACTAAGGCCTAGGGATAAAATTATGTACCATGAAGATAACAATTATGAAAACTTTAACTTTAACTTCAACATGCTGAATCTGGACTCCAAAGTCGCTGAAAATGTGAGCAAAAGTTCCTTCAGGAATGGTATTTACAACATGAATGCAGTGTACCAGAAAAACAGTGGGCACAATATGGGAAACCTGATGGTTAACAAGTATAGTGGCAATAATCTGAGTGTCAAAGAGTCCGACAACAATAGCAATAACGGCAATGATAACAACAACAGTGCAGTTGACAAAAGGTTCAAGACTTTGCCTGCCACAGAAACACTCCCACGAAATGAGGTGCTTGGAGGATACATCTTTGTCTGTAACAATGACACAATGCAGGAAGACTTAAAGCGTCAGCTATTTGGTAATCATTATTATTATTGTTACTTGTTTCAAATTTTTTATTTTCTTTCTCTTTCAATTAGTTGAAAGTACCTACCCATGTATACGGCACTTACATTTTTGCAACCAGTTCATAGGTAGAAAATTGATAATATTGATATTTGTTCATTTGACTTAAAACTTAATAGGCAATGTATTTATTGTTTTTGCTATGATGTCAAGTATTAAATCATTTAAATGCCTTAATGGTTGTGATTATATATCAGACCTTGCAACGTGACTTTCTGTAAACACCATAATATGCATTCGCTATTAGACTTTAGTTCCTTTATTGTCATGTATAATTCTAATGTATTGGTTGTTTTCATGTGTTAGGTTTGCCTCCGAGATACAGGGATTCAGTTCGGGCAATAACTCCAGGCTTACCTCTGTTTCTTTATAATTATACTACTCACCAATTGCATGGAATTTTTGAGGTTTCTTCCCTACTTCATTCCGTTTTATTTGTTGATAGCATTAAATTTGGAAATGATTAATATGATATGATGTAGTTATTAAGGGAAAAAAAAGATGTACTGAACAAAATAGGACAAGTTTTTATATGGGCATAATTAGGCAAGTTGTGTATTTTTGTCATTTGGTCTTCTCTTTATTTTGCTTAACTTGTATGTCTTGAACATTGTGCTTCCCAAATTGGTCTTGTATAGGCAGCAAGTTTTGGAGGTTCCAACATTGATCCGACTGCCTGGGAAGATAAAAAGTGTAAAGGAGAGTCAAGGTTTCCTGCTCAGGTAAAACTTGAATAGATGATTTGTGGATTCCTTTATTCTGTATCAGGGGAACTTTGCTGACTGTAACCCTGTTTTCTCCTTTTTCCCTTCAAAAATAATAAATAGGTAAGGATCCGTGTTAGAAAACTATGCAAGGCATTGGAAGAAGATGCATTTAGGCCAGTCTTGCATCATTATGATGGCCCAAAGTTCCGTCTTGAGCTCTCAATTCCTGAGGTACATTGCTATCCTCTCCACTCAATTTCTGTGTCATGTTAAGTTTTGATAGACACTGACTTGCATCATCCAAGAGTCATGAATTTTTATGTGCTGGTTTTGCAGACTCTGGATCTGTTAGATCTTTGTGAACAAGCAGGCACTGCATAAGCGAAATATATTAGCAGAAAATGCAAATGTAGTAGGCTGTGTGTTGGATGTAAGCTGCCTGCTTTTCACCGATTTTCCTAAAGAGCGCAAGCTTGGGTTCTAGTCTGTGTTGTATGAATCTTCCTGGGAAAAGTAGGAAATGTTGTGTGAGCCAACTAAATAAATATAAAATACGTCCCATGGAGGTACTTCTGAAGCATTTGCTTTATGTATTATGTGGAATAGTATTGTAGTCTTATAGACAGACTTGCAAGATGTTAAAAGAGAAGAATGAGGGCCTCAAAAAGGTTAAGGCCCCGAAAATCTCTGTTCTGTGCATGTAAACTGTTGTTTCTGACACTTGTCTTCTGCTTGTAATGTTGGTTTGGATAAAATGGAGATCACCCTAACCTCATGGAAATTCTAATCTTTTAACTTGTCTTTAACCTAATCTCTATCGTGTAGCAAACAAAAGCTACTTGACACAAAAATTTTCCTGAACAATTTGCCTGCAAGCTTTCAGGGTTTTACATTGATGCAAATTTCAAATTAATAAGCGAGAATATACAAGAAAATAGGGAAAAAATTGACTGGACAAGAAAAATATTTCAACTGTATTCACAAGTATACACAGACACTCCAGGTTTCAATTGGAACATGACACAAAAAAGACCGGAACAACTGGTAACTAAGACATTGATAATTGAGATTCAATAGGAACACAAAAAACTGAACTTCAAAACCTATGCAAATATCCAATTCGACGATGAAACCTTTCTTTTGTTTCATTATGCCACATTTGGGCTAACCTTCAAGCTGCTGCATTCTGCTATTCCATTATGAATGCAGCTTTCTCTACCCTTGGAGAAACCTGTGCTGTGGTTGATGGCTGTAAACTAAAAGGACTTCAAACTGATTCAGTAAGATCTTTGAAACTCTACTACAAGTCTACAACTTCACACTAGAAAATTTGAACTGACACTTAAAGAGCAGCCGATGCAAGAAAAGTACGGATTCTTTGCAACAATTCAGCCTTTATCGCATCAGGAATAGAAGCTGCATGAAAAGTGGTTGATTACTTTCAGAGTTGATGAATGATATAGTACACAACAATAAAAAAAAATAGGCTCCATTACTCCACTTTATAAGATGAGAACTATTGCACCAATCAAATCAAATTCATCAAAGTCAAATTCCTTTTCATTGTTCATTAAAATTTAAAAAAAAAAAATTCTTACCTCTGCCCTTTGGTGTAATTACGTGTACAAGGTCATCCACAGTAACATTATTTCTCCCTTTCTTCTTTATATCTGCCCTACAAAGTCAAAGAGATTTTTGAGATG
>WYDK02000028.1:174056-190154 GCA_009867345.2 Toxicodendron radicans | reverse complement strand
ATCTCTTCGGAAATCGGGACAAGTTATTGATGTTGATGAGATGATCCATGGCATCCAAATTAACAAGTAGCTTCGGCAGATTCAATTTGTCTCCTTGTGGCAGCGCTTGGGGCCTACAAAACTGCTGCTACCTTGCTATTCTGCTACGTTATGGCTGGCCTTTTGTCGTTTCAGTCACCCATTTTATTCTTCTACTGTTAACTTTTAAATGGGTTGGGTTTTTCTTGCCAAAGTTACTTTGAACATGCTTCATTGTTTCCCCTTTCTCCTCGATCACACCCTAAATTTCAAGCAAATCAGTTAAAAATGAGTATATATTAATGTTACCTAACGTGGTTGGTAAGTTTTAACAACAAAAAAAGATCAGTTAGACATTGATTATTAATTGGGGTTTGACATGAATATTGTATTTAATTTACCTTTGACCTTAAAGTTCTTCCTCGTGAAGCATTGCTGCCATTGCATGTGTGATTATTCTGGCAATTCCAGAACGCCCATAATCATAATTTTTTGTTTCTCCTTTTCTTTTTCAAGGCATCTGACTGCATATTTTAAACCTGTTAAACGTTTCTAGCCACAACATAGTCTTCTAATTTTCTGTCCAGCTACATAGATTTCCTCCTGCAAATAATTAACCCCCCTCTGTTCTCATCCTGCTACCATTATCATTCATTTTCAAATCTTCCTGTTCTCCATATTGATTATATTATCATAGTGCTTTAACAAAATGAGTAACATTCAAGAATCAAGATAATTGTTTCGGCAAGGAAATAAACTAATGAATGATTCAAGCTGAGAAGTAAGAGGAGATGAACAGAACAAGATGTTGTAAGCCATGACATATATATATATAGGACCAAGATTTCGAGCAGGAATATTGTCTAACAGAATCCCAATTTTCAGGGTCAAACTGAGCTAGTCCTTTATGAATTTAAAACATACAGTTCCAATTACCGATCTCACTTCAAAACCAATGGGAAAAATCACATGGAAAATTAAGGAGGCCATGGAAGATCACAATGCACGCAAGTAATCATAAACAAAACAGTATCTTTGCCTTTTAGGTGTTCTACAGAATACATACATTTTAGCCAATCTTGGTGAATGTCACTGCACAAGGGGACAGTTGCCTTGCCCGAAACCCTTCATGCACCATGGACGATTTTACTAATTCATGAACAAAACAATTTATTTGCCTTTTGGAAGACATAAAGGGATGTTTGATTCTGAATGTTTAGCCATGCATCATGGTAATTTTGATGGTATTAAGGGACAGACACAATTACCCCATCAAAAGGTTTTTTCAGAAATGAATGATTCATGCACCGTTTGATGAATTAATTATTTTTGTGAGAGGAAGGGAAGTGTAAAGTGCTTCATTTGGAAGTTGTAAAGTGGAGTTAAATGCATGCACCATTAGGCATCTTATAAAGAATTGCTCAACATCCATTCCGAATCCCCAAGGACAACAGATTGGCTCTTGTTTCGGGGTTGATTCTGAATATATATGTTGATTTGTCACAAGCTTCATTTTGATGATTTTGTAATTACATACATGTACTGATGTACATGAGCTTCAATATAGAACCTTCAATTAGTGACTTTATCTTTCTAGTAAAAATTAAAGGAATCAAAATTGTCCCACCCAAGGTTTGCTTTAGTGACACCTTCCCACCCAAAAAGTTTCAAAATACTATTTTTTCACCCAAAATTTATATTTTGTTACTATCCAAAACCAATTCCGACAGCGAAAGTTATCTTCGCCACCACCATTTGAACATCCGATATCTTCTCTACAAAAATCTTCTTACTTCTGTACCTGATTTCTTGGCAATTGCCAGTCACCATAAAGCTAGGGTTTCTTATTCTTAACTGATTTCCGGTTAATTCCGACGGCGAATATTCAATCAGTCACTAATATTTGATCCACTAACCTCTATTCTACAAAACTCTTCTTACCTTAGCTCTTGATAGCTCGCCGAACTTCGGCTGAAAATGTGAAGTACATTTTGGGTATTAACAGAATATCAATTTTGGATAGAAAGTGTCATTAACGCAAATCTTGGGTGGGAAAAACCCGTTTACTCTAAAAATTATATACAAATGGTTACTAATCAAGGCTTAATTTGGCCTAAAAAACTTGGCAATAAAAGCCAACTAGCAATACAATCTTGTAACATGGTACTTTTCATAAAAGTGTTTTACTTAATTTCAACCGTCCGTGTGAAAGCAACCCTGTTGACGGTGTCATATAATAGCATATAAATGGCCTCATCTGACCAACTCATTCACAAGGAAAGCAGTCAAAAGTGGAAATCTAAAGAAGTTTTCACACAATCCTAGCTAAATTGCTCGTAAATCTTTGTCACAATTATTTCACACATGCTCTGCGACCCAATAAATGTACTGGGTTGAATTATTTTTCTTTCACTTTGTACTGAATTTCATTGTTTTGTGTAGCTCTTGTACCACCCAAAATACCAAATCATTTAAGAGCAAACGACTTATTCCCACCCAAGGTTTGCCTTAAATGATACTTTTCTACCCAAAAAGTTTCAAATTACCATTTTCTCACCCAAAGTTTATATTCCGATCAATCGTCGGCCGATTCTAACATGTTTACGACCCCACACCATCATCATTCTCTTCCTCAATTATTACTCACCAAAACCCCTCAAACCTTGCTCCCGTCGACCCCGTCAATCGTCGACAATCTGACGATTTGTAAAACACGCAGTCATCCCTCCCAAGTCAAGTTTCAAATAATTCCGACCACCAAAATTCTACCTGCCACAACCAAAAGACTCATCGACATCCCCTCTTTAAAAGCCCCAACATCCTAGGTCGAGTTTTTTCTTCATTGACCATGAATCGGAAAATGTATTTTGGATAGTAAATAGATTATAAACTTTAAGTAGAAAAATAGTATTTTAAAACTTTTTGGATGGAAAAGTGTCGTTAAGGCAAACCTTGGGCGGATATCATTTACTCATCGTTTAAACTTAAACGTCTCAAAATATACAGAACTCGTTTACTTTATTAGATAATAAATTTAAATTTACAAATCCAAGTACACAAATCAGTAATTAACAAAGGAACAGTATTTCTCATGTACAATACATTCGTGTACTTGTACACATGGAGACAACTGTTTAGCGACATTGTAAGTAATCATCTTCAACTTGCTCGTCAGGATGCCGCAGCAGCTAATGCCTAATGGTGAGAATTGCAGTGGCTTTGAGCGGTCTGGTTCGAAATTATATACATGACCGTACAATTCAACTCCATCACCACGGTTGCTTTGATGCTCTTAAAAAGTTTGACCTTACCCTGAATCCTACTATAAGTGCTCATATTCAATGCTCCAGAAATCACGTCAGTCGTGAAGCTGGGAACAGCCATTAATTTCTCAGGAATTACATCCATGGTAACATTCATTCGAAGGGTTCGTTTTGACTTGGACACTGCTGCAGGAATCCGCCCTTCACCCACCACTATGCCACGGTAGTAAATAGTGCTGGTGGTGTTACCGAATTTTAAGGAAGCCACGTTACGATTTTTCACAGAAACATCAGCTACAAGTGTGATGTTCTGGCCGCTTGGAAGGCTGCCACTGTTTTTATTATTAGCAAACGCTATTTGCTTGATTGTAACGGAATTCACCTTGATATCTGGATCCTTGATCTGAAAAACAGTGAAAATGAGTATGATTATCACGGCTGTAAGTGTTAAAAGAAGGGCAACACATCCACAAAGCCGAAGGTTTCTTCGAGGCATGCCCATGGCTTCTTGTTTTTCATCACTGCGGAGTTGATAAGGAGACAAGGGCCTCATTGAGTCACTCCTCACGGACATGTCGTCGTTACCTTTAAGAACGGCCATTAAAGGTGGATCTCTGAATTATACTACTTTGTTCAGTATTGGGTGCTCAAATCATGTCCAACCCCTTTGTCATATATATAAGAGCATAATTTAGTCGGAGTCTTTTGTTTATTTTCAAACGCCTTCGCACGAGTTTGAAAAGCTTGCTTAAAAATCAGATAGCTTGGATTTCATGAATATATGAAAGACGTTTATGGATTCTACACTCTACTGATGAATACTGGATAAGAGTAAGGTGAAGTCTAACTTCACCATAAGATCTTGGAATATGGCATGATTGGAAAGCTAGTTATTTAATTATTTTAGTCTTACCATACGGTTTTATTTTAATTATTTATGGCTTCGTGAATGGTTATTGATTCTTGTAAATTAAGTATTGAATTTTGCATGTCTTGTATGATCATGTGGGTTTATTTTAAAGCGTTAACTACGGCTTCTCCAATGGTTTTGGATTATATAATTGAGTAAACGAGTTTTTCACACCCAAGGTTTGTCTTAATCATATTTTCCATCCAAAAAGTTTTAAGATACCACTTTCCCACCCAAAATTTATATTCGGCCCAATCGCTGGACGATTACGGCCTCTTTGCGACCTCGTACCACCACCATTCTTTTTCTCAACCATTACTCACCAAAATCCCTCAAACCTTGCTCCCATCGACCCCATCAATCGCCGACAATCGAGCGATTTATGGAATGTGCAACCGCTCCTTCCAAGTCAGATTTTGACCAATCTCGACCACCAAAATCCAACTTGTAGCCACCAAAAGACTTACGGACATCCCCTCTTCAAAAGCCCTAACAACCTAGACCGAGTTTGCTCTCTGTTGACTGTCAAATTGAAAAGTGTATTCTGGGTAGTAAACATAACATAAATTTTGAGTGGGAAAGTGGTATTTTGAAACTTCTTGGGTGGGAAAGTGTCATTAAGGCAAACCTTGGGTGGGAAAAAGTCGTTTACTCTATATAATTGTTATTATTATGGCTAACTCTTAAAGCAACCTTATTTTATCATTTCCCAATTATACTTGGGATCAAGTAACTTATTATTAATCAACAAATTAATAGGCTTAAAGAAAATTATGCTCAAATAAAAATATAATAGAGGCACTACCTATCACATTTGTACAATTACATTGGTCCATTGAGCTTGTAAAGTGTTTCGTGGTCCCGAGGATTAGGCGGGCTCGATTGACAATTGTATCTGGTGTCATAGGCTGAGAGTTTCACTTCTAAAAGGCTAACCTATCATATAGATGACTCCCTCTTTTATAAGTTTAAAACTTCGCCAATGCGCTGTGATGTGGAATTCGTTACATTCCCTCCCACTCGTGTGGACCCACAATTACACGTGGATGCCCCCACATCCACATGTGATTGTGGGACACCGAAAGATGAATTGAGTCTGCTCTAATACCACTTGTCACAGGGTAAGAGTTTCACACCCAAAAGACTAACTTATTAGGTGGAGAGACTCATCTCTTTATAAGCCCAATACCTCTCCAATGCGCTTCCAATGTGGGATTCGTTACACTGGATACCTCAGTTACCAATATATATATGTGTGTGAGAGAGAGAGAGAGAGAAATATAAGTTGGGGCACCTAAACACTAAAGTTGGGTTTCCTTATTGATTTTGTTGGACCAAAACAAGTATGGGCCTGTAGAGATCTTACAAGTTACAAGTAGTCCAACACTGTAACCCATAATTTAGCCCAATGGGCTTGCTGAATTTTACACAACTATAAAAGAATACAATTTAAAATTAACCTTAATAATAATTAATGTAACCATTTCTTTTCTTTTATATATATTTATTTAAAAATAAAATAAAATTTTCATTCCTTTGCCAATAAGTTTATAAAGCTTTAAGCTTTTCCAGTTAACTTTGATGCTTTCTTTCTTTTTTCAAGTTTTGTGATGAATAATTAATGCATTTCTAGCTTGGGAGGATCAGAAAAAAGCTAACAGGGTGGAGTGGACCAGCACCAGCCATATTGCTATCACATATAACGTGTACCAATTATCCCCCTTTGATGGAAAACCTTTCACTTAATAAATACAAATAATATTATCCATCCCTAGGTGGTCGAGTAGAGACGTTTGAATCTATTATTCAAAAGGTATTAAGTTCGATTTCTCTCGATTACTAATAGGATGCAGAATGAACCAAGAGTTATAAAATATCATGACACCTCAAATAAGAAAAAGAGTCCCAATTCACATTATAAACTCTGTCACAATCTCTTCAGGACTAAGTTTTTTGTCTGTAAACCACTGGACAGAAGTTAGCTGATTTCTTAATGGAGAAGTTCAGCCCCATTAATATCTATCTGTCAGAAATACAAGAAGCTACAAGAGAAATCATATAGCAAGTACAACGATTGAATCAATAAAATCAGATTGATATAGTGATATGTATACAAATATAAAGAATTCAACTCTCAAATCAAAATTGAGTATAAGAAATAGGAAAAAAAAAAAAAAAAAAAAGATGGGTAATTATTTACAGACTAAATCCTGTACAGCATGACTTGTCAAATTTAGAGTCATGGAACAACTCATCTCCGGGCTCTTGTTCTTCTTCACTAAATTAAACAAGTTCACTCTGCCATTCAATTTCGCATAGCTAGTTAGCTCCACCATCCCAGAATTTATATCACTTGTCAAATTTGTATTATTCAACGTCCTGTTTGATCCCACTTCAATATTAATCTTCATCGTCTTTGTCTCCCGAGCTCTCACCAGCCCCTCGCCAATCTTTATGTCACCAATTGTAACTATACCGTACCACAAGAACCCAGAGCTATTCTGGAATTTGAAAGAACCGAAGTTGTTGTTCTCCATCGTTAACTCGGCGACTAGCGTTGCATTCAACGAAGGCGACGATGCGTTGCCTTGAGTGAGATGGTTTACCATGACTGATTTTATTTCAACTTCAGGAGTCTTGGCACGCAAGAAAACTGATGCCAAAATCAAAGCAATTGCACCAACAGAGACGATTAAGAGCAGAAAATATACGATACACTTACTGCTCTTCTCTTTGCGTAAGGGTTTCCCTTGTTTAACTGCTGCGTACTCTTCATCTCTTGTAAGGGGTGCCGCATCTTTAGGCATGATTTGATAATTTTCTTCTTTCATGTTGATGAAATTTTTATTCCAGGTTTCGGTGCAAAGAGTCTGGCAAGGGTCTAAGGAGTTTTCAACTCTTATTATAAAAAGGGTTTAACCGTTATGGTTTTGTATGAATATATATATAGGAACGCAAGAAGAAACAAGGAAGACATAACGAACCGTGTTGGATGGTGAGTGGGCGAGTGGGCGAGTCGGTCTCGGTATGAGTCACCGCCAGCCAATTTGATTTGTGTGGAGGGTCTTTTTCCCTTTCGAGTTTAGACTTTGGAATTAACACTGGCAACATGTTTTTATTAATTTATGTCCACAGGATTTTTCAACCAGGAAAGGACGAACGAGCAGACAAATTTTACTTTGTCATAACTCATTAATATCTAGGTGTGTGACTTGATCGTTCTTAATTAATGTCTTCTTGTGCATTATATTTTTTTATTACCTGAGACAAGATATCTGCCCATTTTGATTAATCTTGATATTTCATTAATATAACATTAATTCATCTGTGTCCCACCCACCTACGACTTGCAATACAAAAGTTGTTTGAGATGATTTAAATAAAATATAATAATAATAATAATAGTATCCTGAGCGTCGGCACCATTAAATTGAGACTTGAGAGATGGAACTTATTAGTTTGAAAGGAAAGTCTTACCTACTGTAACAAAACGAGTGATGATCAGTGAGACAAAGTCGTGAAGAAGAAATATATAATATTGACCCCGTTGAAAAATAAATAAAAGAGCATGAAACTTGAAAGTCCCGGCACTTGCGACCAATCATACAAGCTTACTTAAAATGGAAAACTAATTAATTTTATGAATATTCTTTACTTCCTTTGACAATCGACAACACATCCCTCCGTATATTTTCACAACAACAATTAATCCTATTCCATCCGAATGTAAAAAATTCCTCAACCATTAAAATCAGACATGTGTAATTCATTGTGGTGTTTGGCTTGGCTAATGCATATTGCTGAAAATCCCCTTAAAGTTTCATCACATAGCTGGACTTGTCCAGGGATTAAAGCAAAAAAATTTTTTTTTTTTGATAATTAAATGTTCATACTAGTTTACCTGTACATCGATTAATCTTTGAGAAAGACTATGTAACAATCCACCGTTATAGTCTTACACTTAAATCACAGATGTTCAAATGATGAATTAAACCTGAGATCGTATATTTATCCACAAAATCTCAATTCACTCTAACTATTAGGACTACCCACGGATGGGTATTAAAGCAATATATGCAAACAAAGAAGTGGACTCCTAATAGTGCCTTTTCCTATTACTTGTTATTTATGAAAATTAAAAAATTTTCCCAGCAGCCCATATGTGTTTGATAGCAACTTTGAAATAATCCCATAACTTGTAACCTTTAACTTCTCCATCCCCAGTAAAATTCTATATTCACATTAGAGGAATTAGATCAAACAAAACTTTGACCAATTCAAAATCTATTATAAATAACAGAATGAGCGCCATCTACTTTCCAATGGTTAGCTCAAATCTTCCATAATAATAACCACCTGTCACGTGTATGTGACCAACAAAAAAAATTACAAGAGAATAAAAAATGAACAAACTAATATGATATTTTATCATACACTGGAAATCTGCATCAGCCTTGAAATCTGGATAGAGTCTAGATGGATTTGCGGAGCCCACTTCCAATAAAAATTATAAAGTTAAAGAGACAGCCAACCCAGATTCCCAATCCACCTAGAATAGTTTCTTTCCATTTCAAAATTGTCTTCTTCTTTCCACCTATAAAGGCTTTCCAATCATGAATTGGATTGGATTGTATTCTCAATCACTTCAGCTTCAGCCTTACCCACTTCACCAACCAGAATGATTTTTCAGGTTCTGTTTGGTGTTATCACAATAACTACTGATAATATATACTGTTTCCTTTTCTCCATTTCCTACTAGACTGTACATTGCTACCTAACTATTCACTTTGTTGTTTAACTTATTGAAAATTTTCTTATTTGGTGGTTTTATGAAGGCTTTTTTTTTTTTTTTTTTTTTTCCTTCTATTTTTTTTCATTTTTGGGTGTGGTGAAATAAGGAGGTGTTAAAAATGGGAAACACAAAACGCCTACAGCCTACAGGCTCCAGAGTTATTTTTAGAAATGCTCCTTGTGGAATTCAAACTTGGTGGAACCCTTTTGGTTGAAATCATAGCAAAGTTTGCTGAGTTCCTTAGCCAAGACTGGCGCCCCACAGTAAAAAACTCCTGCTCCAGAAAAAAGTATAACCACAATGAGATTGGAACAGAAAAAGTTTGTTGTTTATTCAAAGCCGATGGAAATGCACTTACCGATTCTTGCATTACAATGCTTGGAACTTAATTTAGAGAGAACCTTCTTCCAATTAGGCCTTGCAAAATGGGTTCGCACCTAGTGATAGAAATGTGGAAACTGTTAGAATCTACTTTAACTTAGCTTGAGCCATAAAGGTGAACATCAAAAGATACTATAAAAAGATGGGCCATCGAATTGGTCCCTGACAGTTTAGGTTGTTGTCAAGGTCTTACTCTGGTCCCAGAAACAATGTCAACTCCATTCTTGGCATGGTTAAGAGCTTGGACCATGGTGATAAGAGTTGATCGAGCATCACCTTCCTCATACACACTGGTCAAGTAGTTGTGCATCTCAATGACACCCTGAGGTCCACAACAACCAATTTAAAATCAACCAACTTTAGATCAGCATTAAACAGAAACCGTTAAGTAATTAGAAAACATATTTTTTTTTTACCCTCTGATCAAGCTCTGCAATTTCATTCATGACTCCTTTGAACCAATCAAATGAACCTTGTTCCCTAGTTACCCAATAGAAGTATGCATTAGTGGTCCTCAGAGGCTTCTTCCGTTTCGGAGAAACCCTATTGTGCGTAGAGTCATTGCTGCCAACACTCATGTCCGATGTCCTACTGAGGTCTGAGGCCGAATCCTGAAGAAGAGCAATCATAAAATGAGATATGTTTCCATTTAAAAGCCTTATAAGAACTATGATTCATCAGGAAACTTTAAGATGTAAAAGAAGATGAGTGGTAGTTTTAATCGGCATAGAAGCACTAATACTTACTGCTTGCTCCTCCTGTTTGACAATGTTGTTAAGCAAATCTTTTAGAATGCTGATGAATGGTGTTGCTCCAATCCCAAGACCAACAAGTAAGAGGACATCATAATTCCGGTAGTCTTGTGCTGGGGCACCATATGGCCCGTCTATTAAGAGCTTTGGCAGACTGTTACCAGATGAAATGATGCTTAATAAATAGATCAATAACCTAATGCTACCTTAAAATGGGGAGAAAATATAATTCCCGGCAACTATAGACATATGTATACCGTATACCTTTTCTTTGTTGATTCGTCAGCCCTCAGAAGCCCACTTTTCCCAGCTACAGGAGGTTCACATGCCTCAGAGAATACCCTTTTAAGCTCTTGAGTCCAGTCTCCCAACTGCCGGATGTGAACACTAAGGTAGTCATCGCCAG
Source organism: Toxicodendron radicans (assembly GCA_009867345.2). NCBI lineage: Eukaryota > Viridiplantae > Streptophyta > Magnoliopsida > Sapindales > Anacardiaceae > Toxicodendron > Toxicodendron radicans. The sequence continues at coordinate 179,632 of WYDK02000028.1, read as the reverse complement.
GAGCAGAGGTGATTGAAAATGGATGCCTGACATTCAAAATTAAGCAGTTAGTACCAAAAAATGGCTAGCAGAGTATTGTTGTAAGCACATTAGATGAACTTTTTCCGGTTCTCCTCACTAAACCTTCTAGCGTTTGATATTATAAAAGCAGTAGGTACAGCCATGTGCAATTCGACAAAGCATGATATAATTCAAGAAATTTAGAGCTGACTTACCATTCGAAAGGAGACACAGCAGGGCACTGAACAAACATGTATTGTCCACTCTTGTACCGAAACTGTGAAGGCTTAGACATTTGCAATGTGAGAACATTCCCGGGATATATGGCAACCTAAGCATTTTCCAATAAAAGAAACAGAAAAGAAAAGAAAAGCATTAACGAATGTCACCAAAAGAAACTTAATTAGGATATAGAAAGGCATGTCAGGATAGCAACCAGATTAACAAGTGTAGTAGGCCTAAACGTTCATAGTTGGATGCACATAACCACATTTTATGTCTAAATTTTCAATGATTAGAACGAACTCAATTAATATTGTATGCTAACCTTTAGAAGCCGGACAGTAGAGAAGCCAGAACGAAAGAATCTCAGAGTTCTTTCTCCAGCATATAAAAGAACTGGAACGGCAAGATACATCCATGTCTGCATACAAGAGCTCAAATGTCAGAAATTACAATGCTTATAGTTCTGGAGATATTAGAATTCAGTTAGAATAGATTCATGTTTATACCGTCTTTTTGTACCATCTATGAACAAGGTAAAGGAAAACGCCGTGAGTGACGAGCAAGATGTATACAATCACGAATATATGGTGTGAATACCAGAAGGCATTGAAACCTGTGAGCCTGTCAAAGGGCTTGGGTAGCTTAATTTGGTTCCGCCTGAACCAGCGAGTTGCTAGGGTAAATGCAATCGCCATGCATATCACCATCAGGATTCCAGTGACACCCTCCGGCCCTTTAATCAGGTCCCAGTATGTGGGTTTACGTTCCCCGAAGTCATTCTTTAGAAAGTCATCGTAATGTTCTTCTGAAGCATTTAAAAGCCTCGGAAAATCACATGCAAGGTGGTTACCAGCATGGAGAATGACACCAACTACAATTGCTGCAGCAATCGTCTGCACGTATTCATCAAGTATAAGAAATGTAAGGAATCAGATTATAAGATATTCACATAGAATATAACTGTATACAGTCTCTACTTATAACAGGCAATTTAAATTATGTCAAATTGTGGACTTACAAATCACAATGTAGTTTTGTAAATTCTTAAATGAAAATATTATTCTCCGGCTTTTACAAGGGAATTCCAGTAACAACAATTACACTCTACAAATAGTCATAAAGGCATCATATGTTCATCAAACAGTAGAATCGGTGAATATTGGAGGCTTATAAGACACCACAAACTTTGATTAAGATAGGCACCAACGTCAGTTGAAGCAATAATAGAGATATAAGGTTAAATCCGAAAAGAACTTGAATTAGAGTGATTGTGTGGAGACATAAGAGCATCCACGACTAAAACACCAAAAATGTGAGATCGATCATCACTTTTCGGTGAATTTGTCGGATCAGCTTTTCATAAAGCACATCTGATCAGCTTTTCATAAAGCACTCATTTTCCCGTTTCTCTTTTTTGGTGCATTTCTATAACACTCGCATAAAAACGTTTATTGTAATTAGGGTAAAAATGTTCGAAGCTGCACGTACATACAAACAATTGATTAGCAGTCCAATAAAACTAGTTCCCTTTGATAAAAGAAAAGAAGAGAAAGTTGGTTGGTTGTCAATTTTTTGCTGTGCGTAGAGGCAATGAGGGTCTTATCTTATGTATTCTCTCTTTAGGAATAAATAAGTGGGCCTATTCTTTTTCATCTTGGTGACCATGATCAATCATAATGTTGACTTTGATCAGAGTATTTTTGTGTGGGACCAAACTCTTTAAGTCGCAAACGTATAAATCAAGCAACAATAATAAGACTCACTCACCTTATGGAAGTTGATGTTGTCGTCAAAAGGCACGAAGAAGCCCAATTTGGTGGACCTTAGCCACGTAATAGTATTTCTACACACAGGCAGAAGAATAATAGCCATGTTGAACTTCAATGTCTCAGCTGCACCCTTTGCAGTAAGAAGACAATAACCCATAACTTGAAATGCAGCTTTCTGTTTGTATTGGAAAAACTTCCATGTAAATAACCCAATCAAGATCAAAATCCACAATGACAAGACCCAAAGCCGCCTCCAATTCTCTTGCAAATAATACACCAACTCTTTGCTCATCCGTTTTAATCGGCTCCTCTTTCTTAAACCTTGCAGGTTTTGACTTAGGGCTTGACTCGTGTAACTCAGTGCTTGACTGTAGTTGAAATACGTGTCTTTTTGTAACAGAAGAGTCTCTAGTTGCCATAGCTGCATATCATGGTGATAGATTCATCACCCATCAAAAGAAATCAAACAAGGAAACTACAAAATTAACAGAGACTCTAGATAATGCAAAGCGACAAGAGGATCCAGAATTGTTGATCATGTCAACCTATTTACATTATAATTGTTGGCGAATGATGCACTTGCACACGTGATCATGTGGTGAGTATGAACAGTACGCGTGTTGGCGAGTACGAACAAACAGAGACTCACATGGGAAATCAGCTTTCTATGTCATTACTCTGGACCGCCACTTCAAACGGTCATCAAATTCAACGAAATGCAGTAGGTTTGGACCTCACCACAAATAATGTCAAATGCATGAATATAAACAAGATTCTTCGGACAAAATTCGTATTTTCAAACAGTTAATAAGAAAAAATGTGCATTGATTCAACTGTTGAATGTTTAATTAGCCAGATAATTAAAGATTTCATAATTTAAAGAGGGAAGAAATTAGAATATAAATAAAAGTATGCAGATTATTGTACTACCTAACCATACATAACTGGTATTTTTATACCTTAATGTTATAAGGCAACTGATTACGTTGACTGAGATATGAGAAGGCATATTGACTAAGTATTAAGAGAATGAAGGGGAAGAACCGAAGGACAAAAAAGAGAAATAAAAAAAACAGTTCAACTACCAAAAAAATCTAATATCAACATGAGATAAGCTCGTTTTACCAGAAATTAATAGTATTTTTATGTTATTATTTGTTACTGTTTCATTCTTTCTTCGTAAACGGTTGAACAAACAATGGCCCAAATGTTGGGACTATTTAGTCATTACTTTTGTGGCCTAACAATGGACTTTTGAAGAAAGAGTCAGTCCAAATCAAATAATTAAGTCTATCTCGTTATTATTTTATTAAAGTAAACCATAAAACATATCGTCGTGGAATTATCACTGTAAAACTCAAAATTGTGTTAGATAAAAGGACCCACCTCAATGTATCCAAGTCTTTCAGGATCTAATTCTTCCATGATCAAAGCTGCATATTCCTCTGCTTGCTCCTTCAATCTTGATAACTTATTTGCAGAAGCACTTAGCATAATAATCTGTCAGGAAGAATATCATTAAAACAAAAAAAAAAAAAAAAATCAGTTAATTTACTTAATAAACACTTCTTAATACAAAATATGAAGAGACCAAAATGCCCCCACCAAACCCACTGAAATCAAAATTATTATTAAAATGGGTACGCCATCTGTCCAAACTTTGAACTCTTGAAGGTCTTGAATGAATGAATATCATATACTTAAAAGATAAGATGGGTTGATTGATGAGAACATGGGTAACGTCAAAGACTAAGAAAACTCTTAACATTTTAATTAATTAATTAATTCCTTTAATTATATATATTGGAGTTGGTAGTATGAGAATTTCATGAAATTTTAAGGTCACCGAATCCTCGCCTAACGTTGATTATTAAAATTTAAAACCAAAAATGACAACCTGTAGCTTATTTTACAAGTATATTAATCCAGTCACTTCGGTTTTCTCTAATTCTGAAGAGGTCGGCGTACTAATTTTTCTAATCATCAAAATAAAATAGAACAGAGTGTTGTTGACCAATTCATTCACAGATTATGGTACTAATTTAATACGTTTGATTAAGCTAATTAATCAATTATTAAATGAACATAATATAATTTACCTCTTTTACTTCTTCTTCAGCAATTCTACCGTCTTCGTTCTTGTCCACCCTGAAACGGAACATACTACTAGTTTAAGATACTGTTTCTATTTTTTTATTTTTAAATTAATTGTTTAGTTAATTAATGCATACATGTCGAAGAAGATCTGGAGCCGAGAATCGAAACTTTGATCTGTAATTTGTGACCAGTACTCGTACAGTTCATCTTTGCTGATCTTCTCAACTTTTAACCTTCGTCTTCTACTCAAAGCATCAAAAAGCTCCAATGCAAACTCTTTTGAATCTCTCATTCCTGTAAAAACAAGAAGAAAAATGTTAATGAAGTAAAAGAAACATTAAATGTGATGAATAAAAAACTTTCAAACTCAAAGAAGAAGAACCTATGCATTGTGCGAAATCAGCACGATAGAGGAAACCGTCTTTAGCGAGCTTATCAAAATTGCTTTGAACTTCATTCCACGCATCGACTCCATTGGTTTTGTTACTACTACTTATAAACCTCAATCCACGAAGCGCTTTTTGTGCACCGGACCGAGTCCGATCCAGCTGAGCTCGTTGCTTTCTCAAAGCTCGAGCGGCCATGGCCGAGTCGAATCCACTCCCGCCACATCCATTATGCGCCGGCGTAGAAGTCGAACTCGACAGCACACGAGACGAATGTCCATGGCTCCACGAGAACCTTTTCAGCTCCGCTCTCAACTCCTGCGAAAACTGCTTCGCTTTAGCCACGGCTTCCGCTTTTAACTCCTGAGAAAATTGTCTCAGCCTATTCGACGAACTTCGTTTTATCGTAGGCGATCTCGATGCCGACGACGGCGTCTCCGTTCCGAGTCCGTCGTCCATGTTAATGACTTTGGCCGCCGGCTCCACGCTTCTGAGTACAATAGTGTCATCATCCTGAAGATCAATCGTGACCTCAACATACTCCTCAGCCGAGTACGACTCAGTTCCAGGTGAAGATGCTGAACTCACAACGGCGTTGGCAGGCACGGTGTCAGAGGCCCAACGGCGTTGGTGATTGGCGAGGCCACTCATTTGAGAAGATAACGAGAAAAAGAAAAGTAATATTTATCGGTTATAATAATAAATTAATGGCGATATTGTACGTTGTAAGTTGTTGATGATTTGTTGGTTTGATGTAGTTTATAGAGTCTGTGAAGGGGAGTGAAAAATTTATAGTGGAATAATCGAAGAACGCGGAGGGAATCTGAGATAAAAGACACGTACGCGTTTATGGTGAAAGGCTTTTTCAGAGAGAAAGAAAAAAAGGAAAAGCAGGAAAACGACAAAGGTTTTGCATATAGAGAACAAATGGACCCAAAACCAATGCTGGATATAGAACAGAGACGGAGACTTATAGGCTCTTTAAGTAAATTGTAATTAGAAAATTGGTAAAGCTAAAGTTAGGTTAGCACAGACGAGAGAGAGAGAGAGAGAGAGTGGTGGAGTCGTGAATTTGATTCACTGGTTTGTGAAATTTGAA
>WYDK02000028.1:123628-148214 GCA_009867345.2 Toxicodendron radicans | reverse complement strand
CTATTACCCAGGTAATCTAACTTTCCCTTAATCTTTTATTCCCATTAATCTTTTATTACCTGAACCAAACACACCCTTATAGGACTACCAGTCTACCACTAATAGTCACTTATAGGCTTTCCGTAAGGAAGAATGGGTCTGGGTATCTCATCCAATTTTAAGAAATCGAAACTAAAATAAAAAACGGTTGATTCATTGGATTTAGAATCAAAACTGATCAGTTCTGATTTCAGATACCCTGTGAAATTACTATACCCCTAGTAGTCTAAAAATGAAAAATATACCTCTAAAATTACAAATACATTTCCAACAGTTTATAAAAATTACAAATATACCTCGGGACCTCGATTTCTGTTCTTGAAGTGGGAAAACCGGAACCACATAGTATCTTGGAACGAAAACCTACCATGTGAAACTCAGTTCTGAATAGGTTCCGATTCTGGTACAGGTTCTACTCGCTATCCGTATTCATCTCTTAGCTTCCAGGCAGCCTTGCCAGGTTTAATGGTATGTAATATTGTGAATAAATAATGGACTTTTGTTGGGTACAAATATTTGACAAAGATATTGTGTCTTTAATCAATGGAAAATTACAACAATACTTGGTAGTTGGTACAATTATTGATAGGTCAAATGTTGTTGGATTTATTAGGAAAGAAATAATACTTGTGTTTAGCACGTTAATAGGATCTTATATACATTACAGACAAATTTTATGGCACAATAGAGAGTTTAAAAGAATTATCAATTAGTAAGAATTGAATGGTTTTTGAATTTAAGAAATAATTTATCCCATTCAAGAATTTTAAAATTTTAGTTTCTTTAAAGGGATAGATCCAATCACTGCATGATTAACACTATCAGAAATGCAATTGGGTGTATGTCTATAGAGTAATATTACACATCCAATATTTCTTATACACCGTACTGTGGTAAAATATGAGTTACTGATTTTAATTTAAAAATAAAATTTTCACCTAACAATTTTTTATCATTTCATATTATATAAAAATATTGTATTATGTTTATAATATAATTGGTAAAGACAACCATGTGATTGCATAAATATATGAGTAATACTATATTTACATCACATCTTTATACCATTATCTTACATCACACTCATATTTAATTAAAAAAATAATATTTTAATTGAATATAAATATAATATAAGAAAATGATGTAGAGAAATAGTGTAAAGATAATATTATTGTAAATACATTATAATCTACTTCCTAAAATCACACTCATATTTAATTAAAAAAATAATTTTTTAAAAAAATAATATTTTAATTAAATATAAATATAAAATAAGAAAATAATGTAAAAAAATAATGTAAAAATAATATTATTGTAAATACATCGTTATCAACTTCCTAAAATTAACTAATAAATTCTGCAGCAGTAAAACGTGGCAGTAGTTTAATTTCCTAATTAGTGGAGGAGGGATATGAGAGTGGGTTCACATCTATCTGGATTTTGCAGGCTGGCCCAGCTCCAGAGATAATGCTGAAATCGGTTGCTGAAAACGACAATAAAAAATAAATTTAAGGCTATCCAAAGGACCAAATCGGTATCGAACTGACCTTGCTGTGGACGGTAGGTGCCTAATCTATTCAATTGAATAGCAAAAACTAGAGCAGAGCAACAAGCTAATGAAACTTCGCCCATTACCGTAATTTTCTATTATCTTCTCTTGTGTTTTATTCTCTGAAGAATAATGATCAATTAGATGCAGAAAAGAGCCCCCCGTTGGGTAGTCAGAATTGTCCTCAAATGGGTCTACGAACATCATTAAAAGCACTATACTGTGTTAATTTATTGAGTCAAAGTACATGTTTTTGTCAATATAATACTTTATTCTAGAGGGAGTAGTTGGCTCTTCACAAATCTAGATATCAGTTTGATCGAATAATTATAGTATAATGCTTCCTTCCGTGAATACAAATAATAATGTCAGAAACTCTCAATGTTGGCACTAAAAGTGAATTTTATCACATTTAAAGCAAATGGGTATGATTAAAATCATGTTTTGAACAACGTTTTAATACCCTACTACGGTCTTGACTGGATTTAAAGTGTCTCCAAACAGAAGAAGGAGTTAGTTTCTGATCAGACTGATCGAACTGATAGATTCAGTTCAGGTTTTAAAATTATGGTTATGAATCTTGATTAAAGCTGAAAAGAAAGAAAGAAAGAGAGAAGACACGGAGTTGTTTAGAATTAGAAGAAGGATCAAGGAAAGAAAGTGTAAAATGGCTTAATATTAGGCTTTTTATTAGTAAGTAGTTGGAAATGAGAAACGGAGAACTCTTGTTAAGGGCGTGGGGGGAGGGTCGGTGCAATCATCTGATATTTTCAGACCATTTTGATACGTGGACTCTCCTCCTGTAATCCAACAGCTCTGTCTCTGTACGTCTGTAACCTACATGTAAGAAAAGTCAATTTCAGTAGGGCCCAATCTATTACCAAATCTCATCATCCATCGTCCGTTTCAATCAGACATTCTTACGCCACATACATCTGAGTAACCACACATAAATAATTCCCTTTATAGAACAGTACCCCCCCCCCCCCCCCCCCCCCCCCCCCCCCCCCAAAAAAAAAAAAAAAAAAAAACAATTATTAAAGATAAATATTACGTTGTGTTGCTCTATCCTGAAGAGGGTCTGCAATACGACAGCTATGCCTATGCATGCTCTCACCTTTACCTCTCTGCAATTCATTGTTCCTCATCTTCTTCTTCATTTGAATTTGTAGATATTCATCTCTGAAATTGTTTACCACATTTTCGCTTCTGGGCATTCTCGATCCACATTGATCTCTCATATTAGGGCTTCATTATTTCCAGCTACTTTACCAAATCCAGAATTTTTTTCCAATATAACGTTCATTAAAGAAATTTCACATTTGAATTCAACCTCAAATTTGAGTTTTTGACGTTTGAGCTTCTATTTGACCAAATCTGGGTACACCCCATCTTCATTCAATCTTCACAATCTATCACCCTTTAACCAATGCACGGCCTCTAATTTTTCCACATTCATAAAACAAAAAAAAAAAGGAGAAAAAAAGAAAAAGGAAAATGAAGACCCCTAAAGATTCTGAGAAACCAATGTGGGATCAGATTCAGATGAGAAGCCCATCGGGAAACCCACTTACAGGAACTGGGTCGAGCACCCGACCCGGACCCAAACTCATGGTCTGGCTTATCCTCTTCGTTTCAGTCACCTATGTTGTCTACACTCTGAAGCTCGTCTCCACCTCACGCGGTTGCGCCGAAGAACCTTTCTCAATCACTCACCGTGTGTCGGCAACGGCAACAATGGCCAATTTCACATCCATGCCGTTGATTCTCAATCAAACGGCTGGTCAAAACCTCATCCACCGACCCGAATCTCAAGAAAGACGAACACAAATACCGACTGATATCCACCACATCGTGTTTGGCATCGCGGCATCAGCTAAACTTTGGAACAAAAGAAAAGAGTACATCAAGATATGGTACAAACCAAACCAAATGCGAGGCGTTGTGTGGCTTGACGATGTCGTCAAAACAAACAAGAGCGAAAACTTGCCTCCCATAAAGATCTCAAGCGATACTTCACAGTTCCCTTACTCGAACAAGCAGGGTCACCGTTCGGCTATACGGATCTCACGCATCGTGTCGGAAACACTCCGACTTGGGCTTAAAAACGTGAGGTGGTTTGTGATGGGAGACGACGACACCGTTTTCATAACGGAGAATTTGATTAGAGTTTTGAGAAAATATGACCATAACCAGTTTTATTATATCGGGAGTTTATCGGAATCCCATTTGCAGAATATATTTTTTTCTTATGGAATGGCTTACGGTGGCGGTGGGTTTGCTATAAGTTATCCATTGGCTAAAGCGCTTGTTAAGATGCAGGACAGATGTATTCATAGATATCCGGGACTCTACGGTTCCGATGATCGAATGCAAGCTTGTATGGCGGAACTCGGTGTTCCACTTACTAAAGAACTCGGTTTTCACCAGGTTTGCAACTCAGCCACTCAATCCCTACTGTTCTTCATTTCCTTTTACTTTACTCATTTCACTTTTTAATTAAAAAAAAAATGCCTTTTCTTAATTTTTTTTGGTTTTAAAATATAATTTCTGTTTCACATTTCTTAGTTTCGGGTTTGTAATCTGGGTTGAGTTTGTTCTGGTTTTGTGAACTCGATGATCGTGTGTCCTGTAATAGAGAGTAGAGATTAGAAGTTTCTGTTTTTCTGATAATATCGCGATAATTTGACTTATACTGTTATACAAGTCACGGGGATTAATTTACATTAATTTTAGAATTAAAAGTTAATCAGTGAGTTAATATAGGTGATTGTTTAGTTAATGAAGTCATTTGTAATTGTAATTTATAATTTTGAGCGTTTGATAATTTCCCGAGATGAGTTTTCTTTTCTACGTTGATAGGAATTCAAGCGGAGATGTTGATTGGCTTTGGTTTGTATCTAAAGACTGAAAATGTCATGTCTTATAAACCGTTAAATTTTTCTATGATCTTTTTTGGTCTAAAGTCTAAACAAGAGGCGTGTGATTAGCTCAATGGTGTCCGTAGCTGGCCTCAGATTGTGTCGGGTTAGGGTCCACGTGGACTGTGGTTGGGACCCATTTTTGTTAAACAGACGTTGCATGAACGAGCATCTTTTGTGCGTACACATCACGCACTGTGATGTGTGAGTTTGACTTTGACCTATGGTTGAATCATTTATGCAATTGTATTAGCCTTTAGTTTTAGTCATGAAGATTGTTACTGATGCTAACAGTTTTTGTTGATGGATTGCAATCAGTATGATGTGTATGGCAACTTGTTTGGACTCCTTGCTGCGCACCCAGTTACACCTTTGGTGTCGCTGCATCACCTGGACGTAGTTGAGCCCATCTTCCCCAACGTGACTCGGGTTCAAGCCCTTCAGCGGCTTATGGTGCCTAAGAAGCTGGATTCTGCTACGCTGATGCAACAGACCATCTGCTATGACAAAGAAAAGACCTGGACCATTTCGGTTTCATGGGGCTTTGCTGTTCAAGTTTTCCGGGGAATATTTTCCCCACGCGAGATAGAAATGCCTTCAAGAACCTTTTTGAATTGGTATAGAAGAGCAGATTACACAGCATACGCCTTCAACACGCGTCCAGTTACCCGAAACCAGTGTCAAAAACCTTTTGTATTTTACTTGTCGGACGCCAAATTCAATTCAACAATGAATCGCACGGTGACCGAGTATCATCGGCATAAAATCCCTCACCCTTTGTGCAGATGGAAGATGGCTAATCCTGCAAATCTTGATGTAGTGGTGGTTTATAAAAAACCAGACCCACATCTATGGGAAAGAGTAAGTTGTTGAGTACATTATCATTCAACTACTGCCTTGCTTGTGTAGTTGTGTTATTTACAAAATGGCTAATACGCAATTGTTTTTGTGTGTTTGAACAGTCTCCAAGAAGAAATTGTTGCAGGGTGATAAAGTCGAAGAAGAGTGGAAGGGTGGAGATAGATGTGGGTGTATGTAGAGAAGGTGAGGTTAGCGAAGTATAATTAGTGGGAGCATTAATTGTTTAAATTCATAATTTAGGATGGTATTTAATTTTTATTCATCCCACTTCCAATTTTGTAAGTGTAATCCAGCGTAGATCCATGAAGAACGATCATACCCAGAAAAGAAATATGTTAATTTATGTATCATAAGTTCAGTATGGTTGTTTGTTTATTTATTTAATATTCCCTGGAACAGTAGGTGAAGTCACACTCTCACGTGACACCTAATCTTTGTTCTGTTCATATGTTACTTTTTCCCACCCGACTTAATGACACTTTTTTCACTCAAGACTTTAAAACATCACTTTCTCATTTAAAAAATACTTTTAAACTTTTCCGTTAATCATCATTATTTTTTTTCATGATCATTTATTAAAACATTTTAAACTTTATTTTCATCTATTTTATCAATTAACAGAAATCAAGTGATTAGAGTTTGTATAACTGTAAGTCAAAATTCGATTAATCAAGACTATTAAAATTTAATCTTACATTATTTTAGACTTATTGATCTTCTCTCTTCAAAGTTTCAACAGTATGAATCGATTTTTCTCTCCTTGTAGAATCAGTGAATTTTTTTAGGTGAAAAAGTGATATTTTAAAGCTTTTCGGATGGGAAAATATGATTAAGGCAAACTTTGGGGAGAAAAGTTGTTTACTGTTTATTTAAATATAACTCGATGATTCCACGGGCAGCTTCTCAACACCAACCATAACCCCGTTTTATTTTTATATTATATGGTCGAAAACTACACTAGATTTGCACTCAGTGGGTATCACCGTTTTTTTACGCAAACACGTGTCCGTAATAATATTACTTAATAGTTTGACTAGGGTTTGACCTATTAAATATATAATAATCAAGATATTTCAATATTCAATTAGATTAAGGCAAGTGTCGGCCAAGAGAAAGACGACAAAATATGGAGCACTGCTAAAGTGCTTTGTTGGTGACATTTCAAATGTCACTTTCCAATATTTTCACGACGTGATAGCAAGTAAAAACCTTTTTCAGTTTCACACAAGTCTTTTTTTTTTTATGATTAGAGCGTCAATGGTGACAGTAGGTGAGATGAGCGGGGTCCATTTTATGTCTCGTTTATCAAGGTGCAGAAAATGGGTCCCAATTCTTGGTCAATGGTCCAAGACTCCAAATGCTTCACTCATCACACAGCTCTACAATAATAATTGCACCAGAACAATAAACACCATTAATGGCTCTTGTTGGAGTATACACACACACACATATATATATATATATATATTTTTTTTTTTTCTAGTTGAATCTCTTGAGTACTGTTCGTTCAATCTGATGAGAATGATCTCCCTATAATAATTTAACCAAGAGTAATGCTACGGACATCACCATTAATGGCTGTTGTTGGAGTGTGTATATATATATATATATATATTTTTTTTTTTTTCTAGTTGAATCTCTATAGTACTCTTTGATCAATCTAATGAGAATGATCTCCCTGAAATAATTTTATTAAGAGTAATACTACGGACATTGAAGGTGTGTACCGAACGATATGGATTCATTTACGTCAAATTTATTTCGATTCATTTTACCGGTCATTATTTTTTAATGACAGTCCCTAATTTCAGATTTCAGTTCCAAAAATTTGTAATTAATTTTTCGTATCATCAAAAAAAAATTCGCTAAATTAAAGAATTTTGGACCCCTATCCAATTTATAGGACCCTCATCTCAAAATTTGAATTGATTTTCAATTAAAATGAATATTTGTTTTTAAATTATATTAATAACTTTTGGGGTCCAATCCGATCCAAAAGTTTAAACCCTAGTCCAAACTTAGAAAGCTTTTTTTTTTTCGAAATTTGAAAAAAAAATTATTTTTTTAAACTCACTAAAATTAAATGAACCCCAATCCTTATTTTATTTTTTTAAACAACATCTTAGGTCTTTTATTTAATTTTAGAGAGTTAAAAAAAAAAAAAAAAATTTCAAATTTCGAAAAAAAAATGCTTGTTAGGTTTAGATTGGGGTTCAAACTTTTGGACCGGGGTCCAGAAGACAGGGACTGGGGTCCAAAACGGTCCCTTTAATTCAATCATTTTTTTTTATGATACAAAAAATTAATTATAATTTTTGGGACCGGGATCCGAAATTAGGGATTGTCGTTCAAAATTAATGACCAATAAAATGAATCTGACGTGGACGAATTTATGTCATTTGGTACAAACTTTCGATACACATTTTCGGTGTCCGTATTCCAATTTATGAGTTCTTTCACTCTGGGTGAATCTGTCCCATTCCCCTGGATTTTCCCACAGCAAAAGTCTTTCTCCCTTGTGGTCCCAAAAATCCACCAACAATAGGCAACAACACATTCACAAATAAGCAAAGTAAAATCTCACACGTTTGCCTCAAAATTCCGGCAATTTTCTCTCAATGAAATCCATCCCATCCCATACTGAAATGAATCACCAACTATGGAAAATTTTCAAGGCAAACCTGGATTACCCCGCTCTAACACCATTATCGCAGCCCCGTCGAAAGCCTTGTCACATCCCCGCTGATAATTTGGCTTCAACCCCGCTGATAACCGTGCTTGCATACCATTGTCCCACCATAGATTGTGTCCGTGAAACCGTTGATTAGAAGTTGATAACCGTGTTTTGATACCATTGTCACAGGGTCTAAAATCTGGCTTAAGACACCGCGCGACGCAAGCACACCCATGCTTGCTAGCCTTTCCGATTGTGTGTGCTTCATGGTGCAATTCCTATTCTAGGATACCGTGTTTACGTTGATCCATTTTAAACAACTTTATTTTGGATGACCTACTCTCTCAAGTCGTTGGAAGGTCACTATTAAATTGATAAAAATTGGGTTGGACAAAAATTTCTTTTAAAAATAAGTCTTATCATTTGTCAAAGGAAATGTGTCCAAACAAATTATAAATTACATATCCACCTCTTTTCCCTCTCTGAACGGATCCACTCCTATCATCAAATAATTATGATAATTCTTTTATTGCATTAATGTTAACATTAATTATCTGATTTAAAATTAAAGATATCCTTTTCTACTGGTTAACCAAACCAGACCCTTTAACAAAATTTGCGAATATTTTATAATTTATTGATTGATTGATATGAAATGAAATAAATATAACCATCTAATTATGTTCCATTTCAAGATGGGTCCTTATAGTACCGACTCGACTGCCACCATTCATGGATCTATTATTATTATTATTTTTTAAATAAAATAAAAAAAGTTGTCGGTGGCTTTATATATATATATATATATATATAATCAAACATCACATCTTACAATTTAAATTATAAATATTTAAATAAAAAATTAAATTTGAGATCGTATACATATCTACATAATCATCAATTCGTTTTAATCATTTAAATTACTCATGTATGAATGTTAGATGGTTTTCTTACATCCCTCCAACCTATTATGTACAATAAAATTTAAAAAATATATCAGAATTATTTTTCATAATATAAATTGAAAAAAATTATCAACAGTGAGGCCTGATTAAGAGGAAAGCAAAGTATGATCCAGAATGATGAAAGGCTATCTAAGCCCAAAGTAATTGTTTTTGGGTTCTATTTTTTTTGAAGAAAATGGTGAAGTCCGTAAGCACTTACGTAGGCCTGCAAGAGGGAGATTTTGTTGAAGGATTGGGCCAAGAGTCTTGAAGTTGTCAAAAATCGAGAGTGATCTCCATTTCCTCGTCTGCCATTTGATTGGATTTATTTATTACTTAAAAAATAAAAATTAGAACAGTAAATATATGATATTATATGGGTACTAACTATGTTAACCCCTGGTTAATATATAATTGTCACATACTTTTTTTTTTTCAATTTAATAACTATAAAAAATATTCATGGTAAAGATTAACAAATTGCGTATTGTTCGACGTATTGCACAAGTGGTTTTATGACTCGTTCTTGAGCAGTTCAAGTGGTAGGACGAGTATTGAGAAAGCATACGATCTCTAGTTTGAATCACCTCAGCTCCCAAAATTTAAGAAGGTAATCATGACGGTGAGATAGGTAGTGCTAGTCACTTATAAGAATTAGTTGAGAGTATGATATTGTATTAATCACCTACAATGATTAATTGAGGTGAAAGATTAGTTGAAGTGCGTGCAAACTGACTCCTATAAAATATTATGCTAGTCACCTATATAGATTAATCGAGCTGCATGCAAACATACCCGAACATGGTATTAAAAAAAAAAAGATTTTATGTATATTTGGAGAAGTCCAAAATTTAGACAATATTCATTTACTTATCTGTTTTAGTGTTTTTATTTTTGGTCATGGCTTGTTCATTTATAAATTTTCTGAATTTGTTTCCCTAAAAACTCAAAGATTTGCTATGAAGAAGGGCGGCTTGTTTTTTAAGGTTTCATTAAATAATAATTTTTTTTAAACAACTACTCTCCATTTTACATCAACCTTTTACACTTTCTTCAATTTTAATTCTACTCTAAAATTTTATCATATCCATTTTAAAAAAGAAAAAATAATTCAGAAAATCTTCTATAACTTTTCGAATAGAATAAAACCTCTGTTTTAAAACCCTGACTGAACCGGCTGATTCGTCTGATCCGATCAGGAATCGACCCTTTCTCTAGTCCAGAGACACTCTAAACTCTATTTCAGCCATTGGTATGAATTGACCAGGGTTAGACCAGCGAAACAGTGCCAAATCGCCGGTTCAACCACTGGTCAATCAACCATTTTATCTCAAATGCTACAGTCCCGATCCGGCTTGATTCCAGTGCCGTTGCACCCACCTTGACACCACTATCGACAAAACCCTTACCATCTTCTGCAAAGTGCACCCGCTGATCTTTGACCGCCATCCACCTGTTGGTTCGCGCGACTGCATGTTTTCATCTCCTCTTTGTGACGACTCATTTGGTTTGTGGTGGGTTTTGTTGTGGTGGATTAGGGTTTTTGTGGTGGCCTCTTGGTGGTTTGTCCGGCGTTGGGCTGATCTGGGGTGGATTGCAGTTGCAGCGCGTAAGGTTTCCTGACTAGATTGTAATGGTGTGTTTGCTAAATTTCAAACTTGTAGGAACTGATGTGTAATTTCTCAGGGGTATCTCTGTTAAATTTCATACTAATTGGATATGCTAGGTTCTATTATATTAAAGAGTAAGATTACTTTTACAACAATTTCTCACAACAATCTCTCACAAACAACTAATCCAACAACTCTCATCATACCTCACCTCACATCACATAAAAAAAACAAAAATCTGAACCCTTAGATCAATGTATTGTATAAAATTGTTGTGAAAATTGTTGTCAAACTAGTGTTTTTATATATTAAAACTCTGATTGAAAATTTAGTCCATTTTACATTTTCCCGGGCCCTATTCTCGTAAGAATTGTTCCCAAGAGTCCAATAGTTCATACATCCATAAGCTCTCTTGCGCACATATTGCAGTTTTGGATCTTGCTCCCATCTAATTGCCCAAACGAAAAAACAGAAAAGAAAAGCAAAGCAAAACGACGACAGACAATGTATATGTATCAATTAAATAGAAAGGCACATTGGAAATTTCCCTATGTGAATGTGGTAATTAATTAAAATTAATTACAAATTTAATTAGGTAGGAACATATGTCTGTTACTTTTAGCTTTTATTTATAGTGAGTTAGACAACATTGTTGAGCATAAAAATAATGTTTAAATATAAACACATTTAATTGATTAATTAACTACTGTGTGGATCATCGATTGGCCAAACACAACTAAAGAAGATGCCCATATTGCCATAGCTTTTTACCTGCTAAATTAACTAAAAAAACAGTCTACAGTTTACGTACATAGATTTTGTGTTTGCCTCTGCATTCGCCTTGTCTCGTTCAAACTCTTAAATACTATCTGCTGCATCGGCGGCCATTAATCGCCATTAAGGCCAACCAGAACCAGAAGGTAGAACCGATACAGATATATCAAATATTTGTCAAAATACCAACAGTGTTCTAATCTAAAGTACGTACCAGTACTGGTCCACTGTCCTAAATAGCAACCATTTGTTGCCCTAGCTAGAACACCACCTTCCAACTAATTAATCATAATCATGCAGATATATATATGCAGCACTTACTACTACACGAGAAAACTCATCAACAGCCGCATCCCAAATTAAGACCTAATTAATATGCAGAGTAGTTGTGTTTCTGTCCTTTCAAACCAAAAGATCCCTTTCTAAATATTAATTTACAGTACATAATATTCAACAAATTAGAAAATTGGATGATAATAATAAGAACCCTAAATCAAGTAGCAAATATGTGTTGTAATTAAGGCGTGATAAGATAGAGAATGTAGAGGGGAGTTGAAGGGTGGTGGGAATATCAAGTTGGGTAACAACTTGCAGGTGGTGTCATACATAGACTGGTAGCTTCAGCTTCAAAAGAGAATAGTAGTAAAGCTTCTTGAAAGGTTAAAAATTGGATTCTTTCCTATTTAGGCGTCAGATGGAGATATATATATATATATATATACAATATTATATGGTTTTGTATTGCAAGTTGTGATACTGTTCAAACTCTTCCATACTGCGTTAAGCTACTGTTGCAATGTACTGTGCATCTTTACATGCAATCTTTTTGACCATTTCTACTATATCTCGCTACTTTATTTAAGAATCATGATGGTTTCAAATGAAAGAAAATCCTATTTATAGACAGAGAATTTCACCTCGACTGTTGTTGCAAAAGTTATAACTCATTCATAGTTTATTTATGTGAAATCTTCGAATATCCAATTTTTATGTATATATATATTTTGACAAACACTCAAAACCTAAAGTAGTTTAAACTTCATAATCGAACATCTCCTGAATTGACAGAAATCAATTAATTAGTATTAACGTTAATTAACAAACAATTATGGCTATATATGCAGTTGCAGAAACCATATCAAGATATAATTCTTCAGCCACCCAACAAAACAAATTAACACCAGAGAAAGTAGGTTTCTGTAAAACATACCCTTTGCAGCAGTCGGACATCCCCAAAATCTATGTTTAACCATTTCCATGCTATACCTAAATAAAGAAAAACAACATGGTTCCATTTTGCTCTTTTCTGGTTTCTGGTGAAGTTATAGAACAGTAAAGAACAAGAAAAACAAACAGTTATTAATGAAACGGTAATTAAAATGGTATGTATTTTGTCTTCCCCTTTACAATCATAAGAAGCTCAATGCTTTTGAGGACATGTATATGTATGTCCCTTTCAGATACATAAGCAAATTCAATACACATTTCACAGTTTATATATAATTAATGAATGAAACATTATATCGACACATCGATATAAATATTGCTATCATAATTTTCCCCATGCAAGTTTCCAACGGTAATTAATGAATGAGTCCCTTTTCTATATATTTCACTTTCCCTTCCCTAGCTAGAATCGAAGCCAACATTTGTATCATTTAATGCTTCTCATTTTAGGTTAATCTCCCATGCTTTTCATGGATGTCTTCACCTACCTTGAATTTCGTCATAAAGATCCATCATCGAGCAAACTCAAGTGGGTTATAATAATTTACTTATTATCATCAATGACATGATTGCTCATCCCATCGATCGAACTTTCTTTACTGATAGTTATTGTTTCTGAACACATAAAACTTCCTATATTTTCTCTTCATATAGAGTGTTCCTTGACGATTCTACGGTGTTCTTGTTTGTATCGTTGTAGAACAATGACGATGATATTTGACATTGTTGTGACGTATTTCTTTTCTCTCTATTTCCTCAAATGTACGTATAGCCAGTGTTTTAAAGCTGTATGAAGTTTAATTAAACATGGTTGAAAGTGTATTGGGTATGCACATCAAGAACTAACTTTTCTAAAGTTGAATCTTGAGCATACAAAGATATGGTCCAGTATATATGTATATATTGGAAGGGAAATAATAATGTTATAGAAATTAAAATTAAACGTAATGCCTTCCACACTATTTAAAAAAAGGCAGTTATTAAAGGTACCTTTTCATCAGCAAAAGCAGTAGCATAAACCCATGCCAAAGTTGACAAACCATAAAGCAAGGCAACTCTCGGGGGCAATGAAATATCATCTTCATCAACATGAATTAGGGACCACAACAATGAAATGATCACGATATTCTGTGATTTTTGTGGGGGTAATTGTCTTAATCTTCTAAATTAAGGACCCAACCAATTTGTGCTACCAAATTTAATTTGTCTTCATAGATAAAATTAACCACCTAGATGAGCCCAAGAAAAATATTGAAACTTATTCATTCAATCAAAATAATATCAGCCACAAACGATTCAATCACTTAGAGCTTGGGCAGCAAGAGCAGAAAGAAAGAAAGAGAGAAAGAGAGAGAAAAGACGTGGAAAGTTCAGGCCTACCTATAGGTAGATAGATAGATATAATAGGTTAGACCTTTGAAAGATAGATTCCACCCAAAAGAAGAAAGAAATATCCATCTATATAATCTTGCATCAATCAATTTCCATTGCCATTGAAATTTAACCTAACAGTACATAGACATGTTTGTTCCAATTAAAAATATATAAAAGATGCAAAACTACCAGAGCTAGCCATGGAACTATCTTCCACAGCATATATATTTTCAACCCAACTGTAGCTTTTATGTATATATTATCGTATGAAGTATTATCTATACCTAAACTACTACTTAACTGTACCATCATAATTCTTTGATAAGAATTAAGAATTCTTCAATGATCGCTTCATAAATATCTTTGCTTCTAACCAGCCAAGTCATGAAGTAACTGAGCTCCCATCAGATTCCTATAAGGCAAATTCTGTCCTTCACCATCTAAAATCGAATATTGAACTGGTTGGCAATCTTCAATGTGGTCTCTGGGGTAAAAAAGTGAGCTTTGTGATGCAGGCGAGAATGCTAAGCTCACCCCACTCCCTCCATGCTGTTGCAACCCTAATGTCAAGGACACGCCTCCACCATTGAAATTCTGATTAGCATTATTATGATTATTAGCATAAGAAACCCCACCTACCGCATGTTGATTATATGTTGAAAAATCCAATTCCATAGCACCGAATGTCCCAAAGTTTTGTTGCTGATGCTGCAAGTGTTGGCTTTGATGAAGGGTTTTAGGGGTGGTTTTAGGATCATTCTTATCAGGGTTATTGATAATGGAAGATAGACATTCTGACTCAATTCGAACAAGTTGGTCCGGTGTTGGTTTCTGATCAGTTTTAGGATTCTGATTAGGCCGGCCTCCATTGTCATCAAAATCAGTAACCCCATCAGAAGAGGCCATGTTGTTGTCTCCTTCCTTTGTTTCTTCCAAGTACATTTCTTCCACCATAGGCTTCCACAGCCTCACTCTTGCGTTGATGAACCAATTGGACACCTATTGAAACATATGGAAGAAACAAAAAAAGTATAAGAAATATAATATGTTGACACGGTATAATAATTGAATACTATTATATTAAAACTATGGATCCCAAGAAGAAACGGGCCATTGATAATATAAATTAATTCATGTAGGATTAAAATAAGCCATAGAGAGATGTGGACGTGCCTGGCTTCTTGATAGACCGGTTTGGCGGGCTAAGATATGTTTATCAACATCACTTGGGTATCTGCAAAGGATTTTTCATGGAAACATTGTTAATAGTGAGAGTTTGGTAATACGAATATTTCTTTTTACAAGTTGAGTGTGTGAAAGAGATGGGTCCTATGTAACAGAACTAAATCCACACAAAAATAACAGGGAACGGGTCAAGTGATATCTCGAATGATTGAAAAAAATAATATGACAAATTTGAAACATGGAATCTGAATAGTGGTATAAAGAAACTAACAAAAAGATTACGTTGGTTTTACAAGAAAAATGATCGAGACTATGAAAACTTACAGTACCAAAACAATGAAAATGGATGTTTACTTTTCGTTTCTTTGGAGAAAATATTGATTCTCTCACTAAATCTATTTTGTAGTCTACTCATATAAAGACTATACTTGAATGTTGCAAAAGAAAGAGGAGAGAAAAAGATGGGGAAATTTACGGGTGGAGAAAATGCTCAAACAACCAAGCCCGAAGAACTGATACGGATCTTTCTGGTAGGCCTCTTTGGGGTCTCCATGGATGACTCTCCATCATACTCATTTGTTGAAAAGCCTTTTGTTGCCTCAAAGTTTGATCAAGGATCCTTAGTCTTGGTGTTTCACCTCTAGTTGTGCCCGGTGCAACTGGATCTTTCTCTCCCATGGCCTTCTTTGTAGCTTGAATTTGACCCACAATCCCATCTCTTAAACAGCGAAAATGCTTTGACATGGCCTTAGAAGCCAAAGCTGAATAGACTGTTGCAGCTCCATTACCAGCCACTGCTTCGAAGGAAGATACCACAGTTTTCATTTGATCACAGTAGTGCTGGTATCTTCTGTCAACCTAACCACACATGAGAAATAAGTTAGATTTTTTTTGCCACTATATTAGATGAAAAATCAGATGCCATGAAAAGAAAAGGAATAGAAGGTTTAGAAAAGAAGTAAAAAGCAAGAACGATCACAATCTGGGCATTTATGGGGAGGCCCCTAGTCGCTAAATTAGTTCAGAAACATGTTCGGAGAACCCAACCAATCAACAAGTAAAATTTCACTATTCTCATTATAAATCGGAATAAAAAACAATCTTTTTTTTTTTTTTTTTCTCTTCTGATGGGAAAGATATTGGAAAAAGAAAGTACCTTTATGGAATAACAATGAAATCGAAATATATTATATATAAATATATACCTCCTCCAGCATTGAAAGCAGCTTTGTCTTTCTTTTCTGTAATTCCATGAATTCCAGGGAGTAAAGAGATTGCCTTCTCGAAGAACTACTTGCATTTTCATCATCCCATTGTTTGGTCTTATGGGTCTTTTGTTTTGGACCATCAGTTTGCTTAGTCCCAAGGCTACAGAACTCATTCAAAAGCTCCTGAACGGGAGCTATGTACTTTGAATTCCTCAGCTGGAACTGCCCTTGATGATGAATATTCGAAGCTTTACCCAAAAACCCATCTTGCATCATTTGTTGTTGGTTTTGAATGTTGGCAGACTTTCCAAAGAACCCATCTCTAGAACTTGACCCCATAAACGTCAATTCATCTTGCTGGTCATGGTTGTTATGATTGGCTGGCCTAAGTTCAAAAGACTGTAAACCGATACTTGAAGGATTACTTGAAGAGAGGGAGAGTGAAAGACCTTGACTTGGTCTTTCATTTGGTTCACAAGGAAAAACACACCTCAAAGAAGAATCATCAAGAAGTAACCTATTCTCTTGCCAAGTACCATGCTCATGAGTTCCAACTATAAGATTCTCACTACTCGTTTCTGATATTCCAGTAGTGAACTCTGGTTTGTTGAACTCATGATGATGATAAAAGTCAGTTGTTGACTCATTGATCGTCTTTGAAGAAGAAGGACCAGCGTTGTTTCCATGTTTGCTAAAGAAACCTTTCCACAAAGCAGAGTTACTGTCACTGTGTTGCTGCTGTAGATTCTTTGAAAACCCTATCATCTCCATGCCTGTGGTCAAGTTGAAGATCTCTGGATTCGATTCAAAGTCTTGGATCTGGTTCACCAGATGGGTTTGATGAATTGTTGGGTTACTCGATGAAACATCTGAGTAACAAAAGCCAGCTGCTGATGAAATGATGTTCCTTGATTTATCTTCACAGATTTCTCTAGCCATGTATATCCAATTATCTCTCCTTCTTGCTGTTTATACTTCGCTATAGCTTGCCTCTATCTTCTAATATTCCAAAAGTTGATGCTGATTCTGCAACCAGAGTTCCATCAAAATTCACCCCCAAAAACCCACCATTAAACCAAAGTTGAAATCACAAAACAAGATCGTAAAGAAAAATCTTTTCTTTCAATCAAAGAGAAAAAAAAAAAAAAACAGAAATATTTGTCCTTGTTGGCTCATTTAAATGCAAAGATACAACAAGACATAAAAGAAGAAGAAAAGCCTTACCAGATATAGAACAAGAGTGAAGTATGTTGTTAAGGATTGAAGAGAAGTAGAGGTTAATTTGCTTAGTGGTGTTGAAGAAGAAGAAGAAGAAGAAGAAGAAGATGTTGATTAGAGGTGATCTCTTCTTTCTCAGGAGACCTCTTCTTCTCTCAATACGTCAACATGTTGAGCCATAAAATGAGAGGAACCTAGTAAGAATAATAAAGCTGAGATATATGTCTTCAGATATAGAGTAGATCAGAGTATCAGATATAAGCGATTATGATTTCATAGCTAGCCGTGATCATAATTTGATAAAATAAAAAAAGCCTTGTTTTTCTTTTTCTTCTCTCTCTCTCTCTCTCTGTCTGTCTTAAAGCTAAGCTATTATAAGCTAAAACTCAAGTGGGTCAATGCCTTCCCATATTAATACAACCAAAATAGACTTCCGAGTAAGAAGATAAAAGGTTACCCCCCCTCAATTATTTCAATATAAAAATGACAACCATTATCTAATTAATAATATATTTAAGAAAAAAAAAAAAAACAATCCCCTGCTTCAGAAAGTATAGAACTGTAGATTGAATGATTAAAATCAGAATCCCAAACAACAGAAAAGTAATGATCGTCGTTTGCCTGGTTCACAAACTACAAGCCGCCACATGAGGGTGTTCCCTCCCTGGCTCCCTCTTGATTAATTAATTAATTAATTAATTGGGTTCATAAAACAAACAAACAAACAATACAAACATCCCCGTACCATATAAAACCTATAATAATAAAAAGAAGACATTAAATAAAAAGTTAAAGATGTAGACACGAATCCCAATAACTCATTCCTAAGTAGGAGTTTGTAACCAGGCTTTTTCAGATGGGTTTCAGAGAGGCTCTATACTTTTCAGCTACTGATGTGGGGGTGGGCCTTTAATTTTGTAGAAATATAAGTAGTTTTTATTGGGTGGTGGATTGTGAAATGTGAAAATAATTCAAGTAAATTTTGGAGATATTGGAAGGGGGAGAGAGAAGAATTAGATGCAAAAAAAAAAATTGTTCCCAAAACAAGGGACTGTGCATAAGAAGAGATGAGGTGGTCCAAACTTTCCCATCAAATTCTAATTAATTGGTGTATTAAAGTACTCCACCCATCCCCCTCTCTTACCCCCCCTCTCTCTCTCTCTACAATTCTTGGGACCACTCAATTTCTTTTAAAGACTCATAAAATATGCTCACTCCACGACCACGCGCGCACCCTTCCACCATCTTTATCTTGATTATGGGGTCGAAAGCATGTTCCCACCCGAAGATTGCCCTAACGATAATTTATTATCTAAAAAGGTTGAAAACAACAATTACACATCAACTGTTAATTTTGTTCGTTAACTTGGGCTGAAGAATGATAGGATGATAACTTTTCTCTCAAAACCACCCATTGTCACCAATTTAATTTTTTGTTGTAGGCCTTTTAATTTTTTTTTGTTGGAATTCTCCCCAATTTCGACAAGAAGAATCTCCCCAACCTTGATATAAACCTTCCCAAACCCTATTTGACCGTTTTCTGGCCAAAATTGGTTGGATTTGCTCTGCCTTTGAGCAACCTACTCCCACCACGCGCTAGTCGATTTAAGGTCAAATCAACCTTAATCTGACGTCGTTAAGCATCCTTACCGCTACCAATAGACTTCCCAACAAAACCCCTCTCTTTCCTGAGTGATTCCACCCTACCATCGGCCACCGCGCACGGTTGACTAGCACGATTCCAACCTTTTTTTGGCCATCCTGGTGTCGAAAACCCTAAACACCACCTCCCTTTGGCTCATCGGCTTCCCCCTACAAAACCCTTAACCTTCCCAACCCTAACAACCCATTGTTCATTGTTCACCGCTCAACCTAGGGTTTGTTGCATTTTTTTTAAATTGATTGTCGAGGATGGTTGTTTGATGAAATTGAAGTTTGGGGTTCGTTTGAGGAATTAAATGAAGTGTTTTTGTGATTGAATTTTGTCGGAAAACCCAACCATTCACCATCGATCATCCTCCTAGCCTAGCCTACCCAACAACATTCGTGAAAAGTCCTTAACCATCTCCCTGCGCGTCGCATCTCCTGCTTGCACGCACGTTGCAACACGCAATTCCAGTCAAATCGCTCCTGGCCAGGTGCGATTCCGATCGATCAAATAAGATATCAGATTTGGATTCAAAGAGGAAAGGGTATTTTTGTCTTTACAGTTACTGTACCATGTCACATAACGTATTTTATTAACAGATCTTAACGACATGTGGATAATTGTCGTACATATATTAACAGTTGGTGGATAATTGTCGTTTTCAAACTTTTTGGATAGTAAATTGTCGTTAGGGCAAACTTCGGGTGAAAATATGTCGTTCGGCCTAATTATAGCAAAAAAACTAATGCAAATTATGAACAATTGATTTGGATTGTATAATGAAAATAAGAAGAGAGTGAAGTAGACGAAAGAAAGATGAGAGTGAGGAATGGAAATCCATACAGCTTTAAATTTTTGTCCGTTAAAAGCAGGTGGTCCTATAACGAAGCTTTCTACGCCGCTTGCCAATTTTTCTCTTCTCTTCTCTTACACTTACTCCCTTTGCTGACATCACCTATTTTGTGCATACTTTTTTCTGTATTCATACGCACCCTACCGTATCTTATACTCAAACTCCCACCTTCACTCACTACACTTCCCACTGTAAACTTCATCTCCCTCACGTAACTTTCATCAGATTTTATATGCCCTCAAGAAACGGGTGCGTTTCACCCACAACGGGTTCCTAATGTTTTTTTACCCTTTGAAGATGGGTATAACAGGAGTAGAGCTTTTTAGGTGAAGAAGCAGAAAGAAACACCCAGAAAAGACGGGGGTGAGTGTGTAAAAAAGAACACCTGCAGAGGTCTGAATAAGAATGGAATCAGTGTACAATTTTGCGTTCGGTTTGAAACTTGGAACTATTGCTGGTAGTATTGTTGTGTTGTGGGTTTAGGTTTCTTTGTATTAATTGATAGAGTGGTCCTGTCCATGCTTCAAACCTTTCTCAATAATTTTTACAGGACCGATCTACTCAGCTATATCTATCTATAATATTAGGGGATCAATGAATGCACTGCATACCTATCTTATTTTATGCAGCTTTTCTGAAAACATGGAATCAACAGAAATCAAACCCACAGTTTTTTTTTTCTTCTTCTTTATTTAAACACAAACCCCAAGTTTGAAAGTGATGAACAGATCAAAAAGAAGAAGATGATTATATCAAAATATGTATAATTAATGGTAATTTTTAAGGGGATTTATAAAGAGGGTTTTAAAGGAAAGGTTTTTTCATTTAATTTGTTAATGAATATATATATATATATATGTGATGCATGATAAATAAGTAGCCCACAAGGCAGGTCCTGAATCAGTAGGGGGAGATCAGTAAAGATATGGGACCTCTGTTACATTCTTTAATGTACTATATCTTATATATATATATTTTTGCAGTGATAAAGTACTATAACCGTCCACGACAAAACCCCTTCTGTCTTTTAATAACTTTAATATTAAATTCTACAACAATTTACTCTCTATTCCATCACATACATATATACATATTGCTCTTACGTACATTTATATGTAGAATCAAATATGGTATTTTCGTGTAAGTTTCCTCCATATATAAAATCACCAGAATACGTTCTTCCTTTGGAAACCCTGGCAAACTGTGGGCAACCGGTGGCACAAATTAGGGTTTTGTTCATCGATCTGGTACAAGTGGTGAGTCTGTGAGTTTGAAGTATGAAGATTTGATGGTTTGATGAGTGAGGGTAATACTTTTTCGTTTTCTTTCTTTAATCCAAAATTTGTGGGACAGATTGCAACTTGGCATTAGTGTGGTACAATATTATACAACAGAAAGACCACCCACATGGAAAACTTTGTGATGGTGGGACAATTGGGTATGAATTATATAGTCCAAAGTGAGTTAAATATGATGCTTTTTGTTTTCATTGCCGTTAAAATATGAACACATCAAAATCTTCATCCATTTTTGTTCTTGAATGGACAGTCAAGATCTGGTTGATGCTTTCTTTCTCAGCTTGTATAAGTACCTTATCTAACAAGTCATCCATCAAACCAATGGTCTTGATCAATTTGTTAAGTATCAAAAGCATCACGTATGCACACTGTTGAGGGCAGTTAAGAGACAAAAAGGAACTTAGGTTCTTCTTTAAAAATATATGTAATTGAAAGTGAAAGTGAAAGAAGAGATTTTGATATCTTAAAACCCAGAACAGCTTTTTCTGTTATGTAATTTGGGTAACTTATTACCATGTGAGCTTTTATCTAATTGTATTGCCTGCATTGATTGATGATTTTTGTTCAACAACTCATGTTTCGTATTTATCTTACTTGGAAAGCTTATAAAAAGAAAATTGAATATGACATTTAATATAATTTACAATATTCACTATCATTCCCCATAATATATCATCTATTCTAACCCTAGTTTTACTTTTTATACCGGCATATATGAGACTAATTAAGTAGTCCAGCGTTGACACCAATGACATGATATAAATATTTATGTTTGCATGACAGTGATCATAATCCTGTTATTAAATTTGGTAATTAAGGAACTGCTGATTTGGTCACATAATCACGGTAATACGTAATTGGTTCGTCCTTTTAATATATTTTTCTCTGAAGAAAAATTGAAATAGTTAGTGAGGTCAAAGTGTGTTGATAATGCAGAAGAATTATATGTAGGGTTTATATATCTCTGTCGAATCCTGATGTTATGTTTGCAAGCTTTTGGCAGCAGGCTTTTAATCCTTCTGATTAAAAAAAAATAAAATATTGAGAAGAGAAAGTTAGAAATGTTTAGGGTGGAATATATGTCCTTTTGTTTTAAGAGATTTCATCATCTGAGTCAGTTTTGTATTTTGTGTAGTAACAGTATTAGGAAAACTCCAGCATCAATTCATACTATCATTTTCGAAAACGAGTCGAATAATTCCTTGCTACCTTTGTTTGTTCACAAGTCAATTCTATGGATGACTCAGTGCCTTCAAAAATAATGCGTTCTACTGATTCATACTCATTAATTATCTGATGATTTTGTCCTATCTGATATATATTTATTAAAAGTCTAATTGGATTAAACAAAAGTTAAACAGTAAATGCGCATTGCGGTCTTCTTGGTTCATGTGTGGACTCGATCTTTTGAATTCAGTCATAGAATTGAGCTGAGAGCAATTTTGTTGGCACACCAAAATATCTAATATTCTCCGGTTTAACTTTCAGATTTTGGAATTATCGTCACTGAAAGAGGGAAAGGGATACAAGGAAAAAAAAAAAGTAGGTCCAGCAACTAATAAAGAAACAGAAAGAAAGAAAAGAACCTGAAGAAAGATCAAAGTGGTGGCCAATCGATGATGTGAAGATGTGAATGTTATAGAAGAAGGGTAGTAGTAGTGCGCATGTTGGAAGATTTTAATCCTCAGAAGCTAGTGGTTTGGACGCATATTTGTAGCAAGCAAAGAGGACATTTGTTCACGCGGGCATTAAAACCCTAGCAAGAATCTGTCCTCGACAGGTGGGCTCCTTCCTCACTTAGAGCCAATCTCACAAATTGAATGGTCCTAACTCCTAACCTATCGGGGTCTTCACATTCTCATCAGTCACCATCTTTTCTTTCCATCATTAATTCATAATAACAAATTAATTACTTCTTTTATCTTAACAATAACTATGAAAAAGTAATTACAATGTTCTAGAAAACAAGAAGAAATTCTTACAACTGCTTGAATTACAGTGAATATATTCAACCATTTCAATGGTCAAGATAATGATTTTATTGTAGTATATACATATGTCTTAAATGCTAGGAGTACTGTACTTCCATCTTTCTCTCAAAATGAGGTACGCAAAAATTGAGCCCTAAAATAATTTGAAGTGCCATGAAATTGTTGAGTTTTTAAGCTCCTCGATTCCTAAATTTACATGAAGGTTGGCTATGTTAATTAGGTATTCTGATAGCTATAATTGATGTTGTTGTGTTGTTGGCATTCGAGTAGACTTGTATAAAGTTTAGTTGATGAGATAGTCTTTTGATTGTGGACCGATGGGATAGTGGAAAATTGATGTGTTTCATATATGCACTGCTCAATTCATCATCAAATGAGGGTGGGTTCAATTCGAACAGAAAAGTCAATGTGTGCGACTTGACTTGTATGACAATAAGCTCAGCCATAAGAAAAAAAAATTGAGTGATTCAACATCAGCTACGCAAATACCATTCGAGTCTTGTCATGCTTTTGCTTTTCAAATAAGAGATCAACTTAAGGACTATTACTTTACCTAATCTCCATACATTATAATTTATAATTATGGGTCACTTTATGTGCGTCTCGACTAATCTTTAGAAGAGATTATCTCATAACAACTTATCATCGCGGCTCTCCAAGTAAATCATAGACAAAGGTGTTGCGTCAAGCGGGAAATCAAACCTAAAACTGTAGATTAAAACCATGCACAACCCCTTTGGTTTGCCTTTACCTGTGAGCTACCTATGAGTTTTTTTTTCTTTTTTGTGTTCTTATAAACTAGTTATATTATAATAATTAAAGTTTGTAATTTCAAAACGACATATTTGATAAATTCATTTAATATAAACTCACTGCTTTTAATTTCTTGCATGTCTCATTTATGGCGACGTTCCAGTTAAAAATTATTATGGAATTTAAGGTCCGCTGTTTATTTCTTAATTAATTTTCCGCTCTTTTGTAGGCACTTCGTTTACTTGTTTCGATTTCAAGAACATAATAATTATTATTATATTACTGTGAATTTAAAGTCCAAAGGGTTTCTAGTAGTTATCAAAGTAATATTCCAATTATTTCCAAATCTGACTGGTTTTTGCTCAGAAACTTCATGCCAAGGTAGTTAAAGATGATACAACTACATTGAATAATGAAAATGAACTAAAGTAATTTCCACAGAGTAATTGAGTTTATATA
>WYDK02000028.1:108231-122274 GCA_009867345.2 Toxicodendron radicans | reverse complement strand
CATTGATAAGGGCTTACACAGACATACTTTTCACTTGCTTACAGTAATTCTGTAAAGAGCTTCTTTGTTTTTTAGCTTGTGGTATCTTCTTCTTCTTCTCCTTCTCTTTCTTCTTCTCCTTCTCTTTATAATTAACCAACCCTAGTGGGTTTCTTTATGGTTTGTCTTTAAGGACTTGAAAGAGATGCATCAAGAAACATGCTTGTTAGGAGATCGTGAAGTGGAAAACATACATTCGAGATAGATAACATAAGATTAAAATCACACCACAAAAAGATACGATATTTACGTGATTCGGCATAACCCGCCTACATCCACGGATGAGAGAGATCTACTATAATTTTATAAACACGATATACAAGAGTACGCAACACCATAAACCCAGTACATAAAACAAAGCGAAAACTATTTTAGCTTCTAACCAGGTTCAACTCAGTACCTAGAGCTGAAACAATCTTAGTTTCTAACCATGCTCTCCCCATGGTGTTTAATAACCCTTACATCAAATACCCTGTGTTTTCACATTCTCTCATAACCTTGAATTGGTTCTCATCCCTATATTTATAGTTAGTATATGTATATCGTACTTCTCATAAGAATCTTATTTTATTTATAAGGGAACTCTCTTAATTACATTTCTAATAGGATTCACATCCTTATAACAATTGTATTTCTCTTTAAATTAACTTTTTAAAAGAAATAACAATGTTACAAGAAAACAATTAGGAAAACGAGTCACATATCCTAACAATGCTCACAGCAGGTAAAACATCATGATCAAGATTAACATTTATTCTGTTGAAACATCAATTTAAATAATACACATGAGAAGTTTCATCAAATGATCTTAAGCTATATATATAAAAGTCCTAAGGATTAGGTTTAGTTTTTAAAAAAAAAAAGTTGAAAAAAAAAAAAAAAATAGACATCTTATCCTAATACCATGGAGTCTAATAACCAGTGATTAATATTGTCACAAGTGGAATATATAATAGACCTCTAATTGGATAGCTAGGGTCACCAATAAAAACACTTAAAAAATCAAGCTATAGTGATGCGTGCTTACCATCATAGTTCGTCAGCAGGTCGATTAATTATTCTCAAGCTACAGTTAATATATCCCAGCTCTGGTTTCTACCTGATCATAATGTGATATCTTCTGATATTCTGAATTTTTTCTTCTTAGGTCATTGATAATCATAGGCATTTCCATATGTAATAATATAAATGGTGGTCAATATATATATTACTAATAATGCTTTGTCAATTAGTTCTTCCAATACATTTTCCTCTCCTCTAAATGATGGACACCTCTTTGTCAATGACCAAGCTTTTTGGTAATCCTGAAGAACTTTCTGTGGAAATAATTAAAGAGATCATATATATACTCACAGAATTGTGTGGTGGACACTTAATTACTTACAGCTAATTGGAATCAAGTGGTTTCTCTTGGCATGTTTGCGGATGATTTGAAAAATGAAAACGCGGCCAAGACTCAGGAGTCATGCATGATTTTGCTTAATGCCAATTTTTTTTATCATTTCCCATTAGCTGTAAGGGTACAAATCTTCAAGTAAAAGCATGCAATTTCCAAGCACTTCCCTCTGGACAAGGCAATTTTTGTTTGTATATATATATACAACAAGAACCAAAAAAAAAAACAAATTGTAGGACTATTCTTTCAATCAACAACTGCAGCATTAGCAGAACCTCTGCTGCAAGGAAGGAAACAGCTTGCTCATAAGTTTTACTATTCCATTTGAGCCATTTTGACAAGTTTAATTTATTCATCTGGGGTAGAATGTATATATGCACAAGGATTTATATATGGAAAATAACCTTAAATTAGGCCATAGAATGGGTCTTGATAAGAACAGTTGGTTGTTGGGTTTCCCCTATTACTTATTCTTGAAGAATGACCCATATGGGTAACCTCAATCACTAATCAAATAATTAATATTAGGTTTCTGGATATGCAACAAAGTAACTGTGAACGTCAACCGATGTGGATTGACTACCCTTCATCTCATGACTTATTATATATTACACCTAAACATCGTTTACGAGACTAGGTCCACAGCGGAACTCCAACAAAACAACAGTGTGGAAGATTCAAATATCATTTCATTGGCTTCTAAACAAAGAAGTAACCTTTCTCAGACTTATTGCTTGTAGCATTGAATTGTATGAAATTAATTGTAATAAAATTCTATGGGCTTAGTCCATTTACAATTTGTATCTGGGCCATGACCCAACTTTCAATCCAATTTAATATTTGTGGGTCAAGTTCAAAGAACACTTTTTTTTTTTTTCTGGTACTTTCGCTTAATGGCCTCGATGTCTAGTAGGACAAAACGAATAATATGGAGAGTAAACGACTTTTTGTCCCACCAAGGTTTGCCTTAATGACCTTTTTCCACCAAAAAGTTTCAAAATACCACTGTCTCACCTAAAGTTTATATTTCGTTAATACCCAAAATATACTTCACTTTCTCAGCCGACGTTTGACGAGTTATCGGGATCTAAGATAAACGGGGTTTTTAGATTTGAGGCCGGTGGATCGAATGGTGGTGACTGATAGAATATTCATTGTCGGAATCAGATAGAAATCAACTAAGAACAGGAAACTCTAGCTTTGAGGTGGCTGACCAAAAATTAGGTGTCGGGGTGTGAGGGTTTTTTAGAGAAGACACCAGAGGTTAAAATGGGGGTGACGGAGGGAATTTTCTCCCTCGGAATCGGCTTTGGGTAGCAACGAAATATTAACTTTGGATGAAAAATATGGTATTTTGAAACTTTTTGGGTGAAAAAATGTCATTAAGGCAAACCTTGGGTGGGAAAAAACTGTTTACTCATAATATGAAAGTTGGGGCTCCTAAACAAGGTTTGTGGGGGTCCTGGGGTCAATCAAATAGTACCTCTGTCTCTCTTTCTGGTATTGTTTTTTTCCTCAAAACTTGAATGGTCTGCTTGCATCTAATTATCCATCACGTTTAGCAGAAGACAAAAGGTTTGACAACACCGAAGTTCGATGCATTTTCCTTGTACTGATTGTTGCTCATTTTAGAATTGGCTTTTGGATAGAAATGTTTGTGATGTTTGTGGAATGTGGTAACCTCAGCATTTTAAGTTCCATTTGGGTCAATGGTGGCTGCCTGGCTGGTTTACTTACCTCCTGTTGGGTTGTTCTCCGCTGTCAGTCAAGTTGTGGACATTCCAAAATTTCTTTTATACGGTTCATTGAATTCCCTTCTAGTCATCAAATTATCACCACATAAAGATAAAACAAAAAGGGTCCCCGCCCAAGTTTGCACCACAAAAAAATACATTTAATTCACGTTGGACATCATTTAACAGCAATTGAATGTTCGTTAAAGATGTTTTCTTAAGGCTCATAGGTTTCCTAGAGCTTCAAAATTTCCCAAAATGTCATAAATCTACAAGCTAATACGTATACAAAGTATGCATATGCAGTATTCCTTGAGCTCTCAATAGTTAGAAAATACCAGAATTAAAACACATGATAGTTGACACAACCTGAACATTTATTTTCCTTTTCACTTCTTGATTTGTCTGCTTTGCTTGCGTAACAATGGCCATCACTTTTTTCACATTTTCCCCGGCACAATCTAAACCTTTTCTTCCATCACAACCATATAGTTTTAGTTCAATTAAATGTTGTCAAAACAGTACAGCTGAAACTGTTAATCTTTCTCAAAATGGGCATGTCAGTCATCCGGAAAAAATTCTTCATAAGCCTCCGGCTAGTATTCCTCCTCCACGGCCTCGCCGGATACTCCTGGTTAGACATGGAGAAAGTGAAGGAAATATTGATGAAAGTGCTTATACTAGAGTTCCTGATCCAAAGATTGCACTCACAGAGAAAGGTAAGGCTCAGGCTGAAGAATGTGGAAGAAGGATTAGGGAGCTGATTGAGAAAGACGGAGCCGATGACTGGAAGGTTTACTTCTATGTGTCACCGTATAGAAGGACTCTCGAAACATTACAGAACCTGGGTCGTGCATTTGACCGCTCAAGAATTGCTGGCATGATTAAAGAACCTCGAATTCGAGAACAAGATTTCGGTACATATATTTAAAGCAGTTTCATTGCAAAGAATTTCAACAAAATAATAACTAGCTAATTGTTTAACTGAACCAATATTTGACAAAATTTCTCTCTTAATTGTGTCATGAAAAGGGAACTTTCAGGATAGAGAGAAAATGCGAGTTGAGAAAACTGTCCGTAGGCTTTATGGTCGTTTCTTTTACCGCTTTCCTAATGGCGAATCTGCAGCTGATGTTTATGACAGAATCACAGGTAAAATTTATTTATGCAACCATTTATTGGTTAGTATTCTCTTTTCAGATTATAATACTGAGAATTGAACATGTAAACAGGGTTCAGAGAAACACTTAGAGCCGCTATTGATAACGGAAGGTTTCAACCACCAGGAGAACGAAGCCCAAACATGAACTTAGTCATTGTTTCCCATGGTCTCACATTACGTGTGTTTCTGATGAGGTGGTACAAATGGACAGTTGAGCAATTTGAGGGGCTTAACAATTTGGGCAATGGAGAAATGATTGTTATGGAGAAAGGCTCTGGTGGAAGGTATTAATCCTACCCACCTTCATTCATTTATATCTCTAATCATGAACTGTGTTTAATTAGAACCTTCATTTGTGACTCCTAATTACAGGTACAGCTTATTAGTACATCACACTGAAGAAGAGCTAAGAGAGTTTGGACTGACAAATGAAATGCTGATGGATCAAGAATGGTATAAAACTAATGTCATTGATTTCGAAGTAATTAATCAGATATTTAATTCGTGTTTAGTTATTATAACTTGGGTTTTTTGTTGGCTTACAATTCTAGGCAAAAATATGCAAAGCCCAGAGAGATAAACTATGATTGCCCATTGTTGAATTCTTTCTTCACTCACTTTGACGAAGACGACTACCAAGGTTAAGGGAAGATTTATTATTCACCCACATACGTATATCGCCATAGAAGACAAGACAGAAGCTCGTCACCCAGCAGGCAGGATTCTAACTGGAGATAATTACTTCAACCGGTAGGTAATTTTACCTGAAAAAATATACATATATACAAATCCAAGAGCGCCATTAACGGAATATGGCGTCCAATCCAATGAAGCTATATTATAAATGCTAGATGATGAACTGAACATTCCATAATAAATTCATAATGTAGTAAAGTGGGTGTGGGATCCAAATGCAGAGCATGACAATGGCAAATATTCTTTGTTTCTCTTTCCTGTGTGTACGGTGGTGGTAGAAATACAGTTGAAAGCTATAAATCCTTGATGATGTTTTGATTTACACAAATTATAAGTGGAATGGTTCTCTCACATATGATCTCTTTTCATTGATTCAACCAAAGGGAAAATTCTGAAACGCCTCATTTTAGAGCTGATGATGCATATCAGGTTGAAATGTTATAAAGATGTGAGAAGTACAGTTTTCTGAGCCAGGCCAGTGAAACAATGGTTCCACAATTTTTTGAGTTAACAGTTAATGGGTTGAAATTTGCATAATCTCTCATATATATTCTTCGATGGCCAAAAACAAGGAACATTAAATTCACTTGGCAAAACTTGGACAAAACTAAATTTGACTTTTCATTGATTTGATCATATTTCAAGGGCCAGCAAAAGGTTACATCACCCATTGGCCATAAAGAAAAAAATTATATATAGTGTAAAATGTAGGGGGAAAAGGGGTAACCACTTGATCTCATCAAAACTCAAAAAAGGGAAATCACAGTAGAAAATTCCAATCCATCAGTGATGGTCCTGAGATGAGATGCCTGCCTTCTGTAAATGAAAACACTACTTCATCAAGTCCAGCATATGATATTTTCTTCTACCTGCCTCTGCGCCCAATATGAAGGAACAAAAAAAATGGGCACTAGTAAGAGTCAAGAAGGCCTTCTCCTTGAAGCTATGTCATCATCATTTTCCCGCATCCCAAATGATTTTGGATTAACATTATATTTTCCATCCCTTTGATATGTGAATGGGACTCTCTCTTCTCTAAATCTTCTCGGCCCCTCCCCAATCCGACTCTCAATGCCCCTGCTAAATTCCTTAGGACTCCCTCTGCCATGAAAATCAGCAGCATCCCCATAACGAGAATTACGAGCCTTCACAAAACCATCATCCAAATTATAACGGAATGGTTTCACAAGGCCATCCATACCATATCGCTTTGCAGGGGGAAATGGCCCAAATCTATAACTATGTTTCTCCCTATTATCATCACTGCCCTCATACCTTACTCGTCCTCTACCGACTCCGTCCATTTCGGTAAATCTTCCAGGATGCACATATCTGTAGTTCCGTGGGGAATCGACATCAAACCTATCATCACGGGGGCCAAACCTTCCTGGTGATCTCCTGTCTAACACAGAAGAACGCTGATTTAAACCTTGCTCCCTAAGATGAACCACACCATCTTTCCAATCGCCAATCCATCTGGAGTTATGAGGTGGGGAACCATGACTTCTGTGCATTGTCCTAAATCCTACCACACGGTCTCCCAAAAAACCAGGCCGCTGATGAGGTGACTTCCCTCTTGGGATTCTTACCTCGGATCTGAAATTAGGTGATTTACTTCGGTGCTTTAAATTTGGATTACCTGAGTCAGGAAAGCGAGTTCTAGATCTTGAAGGAGACTTTGATAGGGATTTACGTGCACGGTCTTCACCTCTTCTTTCATTGGGTGAAAAGCTTCTCTCTCTCTTGGCTGAAGGATGAGAATGGTTCAACGAAGGTTCAGAGCAATCATCAGACATAGGCCCATGGTATCTCCCCCTGAGGCCTCTCCCATCCACTCGAGGACCATATCTCAGAGACCTGCCTCTGCCAAGAGTAACACGCCGACCAGGACTCAGCTCTCTAGATGGTCTAAAACCCAAACGCAAACGAAATGCCTCATCCCTGTCAACTGGCGACCCACTTCTAGTGAGACGCCGATGTACACTGAGTGACGATGCATCAATCTTTGGTCTGCCAAAGGAACCATTTTCAGGCCCTGGACGGCGAAAAGATGTTGGGCCATGATAATTAGGTGATTGATAGCGTTTAAGACCCCTGTGACTCTCTGCAGAATTGACCCAATGATCACTCCCCTGACCTCTTGCATGAATATGTTGATTATACCTGCCCCTACCCAGTGACTCTCCATATCCAGGATCCCTTTCAGATCTAGGATTAGTGTTATCCGCATCACTGCATTCAAGAATTTGAGAAGTGTTTAGCAAAAAATTGGATGACCAGGAATTAGCGTGCAGAGTCTACCAACAAAAACTGAATCAAGCAAAATTAGAGTTATAATATGTACCTGTTTCCCTGCATGTAAGGTTTGTCGTCCTCAAAATATGCATCATGCGATACTTTTCCTTCAATATGTGATGGCAATTCCCTCCTGAACTCTCTTGGTCTGAACACCCTCGCCTCAGTACCATCAGTGTCTTGGACATCTATACAATCATCAGTAATGTTCTTCCTACTGCTGCCATCGATCTCTGCAGTCAATGCATCTGAAAGATTTGTATGATCCCACCTGGATGTTTTCTCGGCTGAATCAGCTGATTGACTTTGATTCTTTATATCATCTACCGTAGAAACAACACCATCCCCAATAACCTTGTCAGGGCCTGCTTCATCACCCAGCTCAACCTCCACCTTTCCATCTTTCCCTTTCAATGGTCTTTCCTTACCAGATTCTGATGAACCACTTAGGCAAGGCTGAAAGTCAGGTTCTTGTGTATGCTTCACAGTTTTTTCAGCTTCACAGCCCAGAGTATTAGCATTGTCAGATCCATAGTCAACATGTTCAGCTTCCATTTCTTCCCCTTCATAATCTTCCCACGTATGAACAATTGATTCCCTGACCTCTCCATCTTCATACTGTGAATCATAATCTAAGAGTTCAATCGACTTCACATGAGCATGATCATGAGAAACATCAGAACAATAACCATTGTCTAAAGGTTCTTCTAAGGCCATCCTATCAGAGCTATTTACAAGATCATCATTATTGCTTCTACATAATACATCATGAGAGCTATGAACAGACGGGGGTTGCAACATTTCGGCTGACTTTTCTATACACTTTTTCTCAGGTTCCACACCATCATTATTCAGTAAAGTATTAGTTTCAGCATTTTCAAGCACAGAAACTTTGGCATGCTGCACCTTCAAATCCACAGACAATGTTGGTTGAGCTTCAATTGATGCACCTAAGGTAGGTGTATCAACACCTACAGGAGAAGAACAGGCAAAGGTCTCCAGAACACCACCAAGAGACTCTATCTTTGGTGGCTCCCCTGTCTCCACTGGATCGATATCCATAGGGACATCTGTGTCATCAAGTGAAGCAGAAATTTCCTTCGTATCGTCGGCAGCTTTATCTAACACATCCCCAATCTCATTGATGGAGTTACCAGAAGAAGCTAGAAAAGGTGCAACCTCCAGCTTCTCAACCTGAGAATCAGAGGAATTAAGCGCACCTGCATCAGCAGCAGAGCTGCATGCGTCACAATCAGGCTTAGAAGGTAGATTGTTATCTGCACATGAATCCAAATTGCCAACCCCATGAGAAGATAAGCCCTCATTACTACCTGTACAGCCAAAGGAAACACTGTGGTCTGCAATATTTTTATCCTTGTTAATAGAAGCTGAAAGCCTCTTAACATCATCAGCTGGAACAAAGTCACCAGGTCCAGCATCAATACTAAGTCTTTCTCGACTCTGCAATTCTAAACTTCCCTTAGATTGATCCATCTTCACAGCATCTTCAAACTCAGAAGAAAGAATATTTCCTTCCAAGTAATCAGCACGGCCAGAATCAGCGCACACTTTTGATTTACATTCCTCTATGTTAGATTGATTCAATGTATGAACCATTCCTGTAGAATCACTAGGTGGCATTTCCTTTTCAGCATCAGCTTTACTATCACCAGAGTCAATTTGCAATCCATGACCTTCTGAGTTTGTCATCTTATCACTATGGTTACCATAATCCTCATCTTCAGCAACACCATCCGCAGCACCAATCTTAGAATCCACAACTTGATAGTCAAAAGGATGTTCCCAGGAGTCCATTGACGTATTTAAATCCCAGTGCAAACGGTCATCTCTTGAAGAGAATCCCTGTTTTCGAACCGTTTCCTCAACTTTATGGATTAAGACATCCTTTGAAGTTAGATGATCCTGCACAGAAGTATCTTCCATATTGCTTCTATGCGATAGTTCAATTTCAGAGGAATTACCTTTTCTCACGCAGGCAGCAAGTTCTTCTGCAGGCAATGCAGAAATGCAAGAACCACTTCCTTTAGTTGAATTTTCAGCAGAACTAAGATCATCCTTAGAAACTCCTTTTGACAAAGAACACGATTCATTATTTGTCAAAACTTCTAAAGGAACATCACGCACAAAAGATTCTTCAACTCCAGAACCATCCTCAGCGTGACCATCTTCCCCTCCAAAACCTTTACTGCATGCGGCAGCTGCAAGTATAGAAATACCCGAGAAGTCTTCATTTTCATCAATACGTCCTTTTACCCTTTCCATATTTGTCTCATCAGCATCACACACATTGTCAACAATCTGACCCAAGTCATTTGCAGAAGCAGAGCAATCAATTACCCCAGGTTCCAACTTGGAAGGCCTTTCACTCTCGGTTTCCTCAGATTGTGGTGAAGTGGCTCTAGGTGGTGGAGATGGTGATCTATACACAAATCTTCTTTTCTTAATAGGCACATGTTCTGCCTTCTCACTGAAGCGGCAACCAAGAATACTTACTCCAAGCTGGAAAATAGAAAAGGAGATGATAGCATCAAGTCATAACGTGAAATTATTTCATCTTGCACATATTAGAATCATGGTTACAACAACGTTACAATGACTTTATATCCAACCTTCTCAGATTCAGAAACTGGCATGTCCACAGTTTTCGAGTACTGGTTGACAAGCTCCCCACAACGTTTCAAGCTTCTCGAAACTGACCTCTTGGCCCGCCTCAACGAACTCCTTTTACCTTTTGAACCCTTCCAAGTCAAATCAGAATTGATAAAGGTGGTAACTTCCAAACTAATTGTGCCCAGCATGCTACCAGGTGGTGACCCTCTCTCATCACCCAACGGCTTTCCACCACAGGTCCTGCAGGATGCCGTTGTAGCTTGTTTTCTGTTTATTTCAAGCTAGACACTGAAAACCAGTGCAAGAACACAAATGATTCTTCAAGTCAAATTATGAGATAATAAATCAAGATGTGTGGTACATTTACACAATATATAACAATAGGTACAGTCATGATAGAAATATCAAGCAAATGCATCTTCATTTGAGACACCAAAAATATCATGAACTATTCATAATAAAGATTCTTCAATACCCACCACTAAAACTCTCCTACTTGCAACATTAGATATGACTTCTTGGTATCAGATATTAAGATCAACTAGCTTATAAATTAGATCAGCACTGGCAGCAGTGACTGAAAAATATTTCAGTCTGGATATAGTAAGCACGTGATCAACCCAACCAATGATTCCCTTAAAGAGCAGAGAGGAAATTACTGGATTGTCACTGCCCTTCAGGCCCAAACATGTTAATAGTCAGTAAAAGGCTAAGCACAACTCAATCTAAAACACTGACAACAAGCATGGTCAAATCCTAAAGTTCTTAAAACAAGGCTCTTCATGACAAAGAAAAAGAGAAGACAAATGATTATGTGCAGCACAAAACAAGTTATGCGATACCATAAATCTATATCATCATTGCTGGAAGCAACAAGTAGTGCAGAACCCACTTCAAACATACCCATATTTATGTCAATAAATTCAATAACTCCAAAGTACCAAACTTAATAAGAAGTTTTCCATTTAATATCACCACTAAACACGAAAATAAAGCGACATGAAATCAAACACAACAGTCAATATTTGGGGCAACCACCCGCCAACCAAGCAGCAACTAGAAAAGCATCTTCTGCATCTTGATTAGAAAACCGAGACATATTAATCTTTTAAGAGGCCAACTTGATCAAACAATAAATCAAGTGAAAAGCTCACAATCCCAATAAGTGCGATGAGGAAAACCGACACAATTAACATCTCAAGTCAACAAGTCAAGCAGCAATATTATAAGCACAGAGCAGATCATGTAGATGTGATCAATCACAGGGAAAACGAATCCCATAACCTATAAAACGAATTGGAAGACAATTTAGCCAACATGAAGGTCCCTCATGCCCAGCATTGTGTCAATGAATCACACCCTTGAAGAAGTAGTTAAACTAAAACTTGTCTGAATCAGAAGCACAGACAACTCGTCCAGAAACAACCCAATACAAGGGCCCGTAACACTAATGACAGATCTAAAGCGAGCCTTGAGCGAGAACCAAATCAAATGTTATAAATTCAATAACCCAAAACGCTGCGAATTGCAATAACCAATCAAAGTCTTCATAAACGATTTC
The DNA here is from genome assembly GCA_009867345.2 of Toxicodendron radicans. Classification (NCBI taxonomy): domain Eukaryota; kingdom Viridiplantae; phylum Streptophyta; class Magnoliopsida; order Sapindales; family Anacardiaceae; genus Toxicodendron; species Toxicodendron radicans. The sequence continues at coordinate 110,761 of WYDK02000028.1, read as the reverse complement.
TCAGATCTGACCACAAAAGAAAAACAAAACAAACACTTCCGAAAACCCTAATCTCGTATCTTCTCTTCTTGAAACAGCCCCAATCAATTAATAAAAGATAGAGGAATCCCCGCGGCTCGCTCATTCACAGTTGGAGTCAATCCAGAACAATAAAGAAGTAAAAAAGAAAAGAGCAAAATCGCAAAATCGCAAAATCAAGAACTTAGGGTTTCATTTTACCTGAAAACACAAACAGAAACACAAATCTAGGGCAACAATACTGAGATAGATCCCTTTCCGAACTGAATAACTCCAATCAAGGCTCCAAAATCAATGACAAGAACTGGCTTTCTTTCAGTAAAATGAGACACACTTGTTCACACTGTAAGGGTTTCTTCTGCTTTTTATCTTTCATTTCAAAGGAATCAAATAATATAAATTAATAATAATAATAATAATAATAATAATAATAATAATAATAATAATAGGCAAGTCTCGATCTTTCTCTGCGGTTACCTTCCATACATTTCTTTCCAATACTACTTCGATCCCTTCCCTTTGATTTAAGGAATTCGTTTCTCTTCTTCCTTCTTCCTCCTCCCCTTTTTAGATTGCCTTTCTCTTTTTATTCTTTGCTTTGTACCGTCAACTCAGTGTTGCTCCACCACGTATTTATGCTTTTTTTTATTTGCTATTTTACCCTCCCTTCTTTACGTCTACTTCCCAAATTATCCCTCCCCGTTTTGCTCTTTTGGCTTCTCAACAAAGTCAACAATTGCGCACAGACAGACCTGATTACAACTGTTGGAGTTGGACCCCTTTAATTAATTAATTCATTCCTCTCAGTAACTTTGAGATGTAATTTTGGTAGCATTAATGATTGTGTAGATTACAGAAGTTACATATCATAACTTGTTGACCAATAGGAAATAGATAAGTGTTGAAGACGAAGGAAACAAACATTAAATGTTTTTCAATTCAAATTTTCAAAGTTTTAGTTAGGGTTAGGGTTTGGGTTTGTGGATTTATGATTTTAATTTTTTTTTTTTGGTTGTTTTAAGCTAAACATGTCCGTACAGCCATCGAGTTTATGAATACTACATAAACCTACCAATGGACCAAGATACAATTGTAGCCATGTCACTGTTCCACTTACCTTCATTGCTATTCTTTAGAGATTATGAAAGCAAGCTAAATATTAAAAAATTCTAAGGTTTTTCAGATACAAAACTGAGTGTAGGTGTTGCATTACCCTCATGGAATCACCACCTCGGTTCCCAAAAATGCAGAGTGCAGGCCAAACTATTAGTCGTATGGTAAGATTTTAATCATTTAGTGAGTTATCCAGAGATATTATGTTCGACTTTCACAAAATAATCACTTACTACATTTGTGTCTTACTTGATCCATTAGAATTGTAGAGTGTTAAATGAACACCGAAGATTAGTACAGCTAATGTCTTAACAAAAACGGGGATAGGAACGGATAAATTGCCAACCCTAATCCCACTTAAATGCGATAATTCACCATGTTTATAATTATTCATTACTAAATGAGTATGCAATATATTCTTAAAGTAGAAACTTAACAGTGGGTTGTGCATTATAAAGTTTTGACATCTATATCAAGATTTTGGTATAGGAGAATTGAGGAAATTTCTTGGTAGTTGCATGTTCCATCAACAGAGGACCGCACGGATCTTGATTGAAAATGGTAACTCAAAATCAAACAAATAAAATAAGTCCTGTCAAAATTGTCTCTATCAAACTTAACAACAATTCCAGCACATGAGCAATGAAAGTTACCAGCAGTACGTGGGCGCAAGCTACCTTCTTCATTCATTCAATTCAACCACCAAATTTAACACGAAAACAAACATCAAAACTCTGTTGCAAGATTGACATCTTTTTAAAAGGGGTAAAATAATCCAATTATTGTTGGAAACCAAATCTTTTGAGCAGTTTGCTTAAGCTAACTGGACTCTTAAACATGAATATGATAGTGATGCTCCCCTAATCTGCATTGCCTAGAACCCAAGAAAATGATGATAAGAAAGCTTGAGAATACCACAGCGAATGGGTACCTGTAAAGTTGAAATCGGAAACTCTGTGTCATCGAAAATAATGAAATAATTGTTTTTGCCTGGAAGCAAGTAAAGAACATCAAACTCTTAACAGGAAAACCACCAAAGTTATTCTTTAGGTACCTAAATAGAATATGATTCACATGGCTTGATACTCAGAAGCTATTCTAAAGTTATTCTCAGAAGGAAAAAGCTAGTTCTAAGTAACACCTGAATAGTAAAGTATTGGGATCACATAACAAAAATCACAAAATGAAATAAGTTTTATTAGACTGCAGATTCACATTGGCCTCTGTCCATGAAACCATGAACTAGTAATTGTCATAGCTGCAAAACGCCAACTTTCATCTAGATGTATCTGAAAAAAATTCAAATTTCCTGCCAAATATTCGGCATTCTAGTAGCTCTGGCGACAAGAAGCCACACAAAGATAAGGCAGCCCTAATAATGGCCCCAATATTTATGTAG
>WYDK02000028.1:74562-88802 GCA_009867345.2 Toxicodendron radicans | reverse complement strand
CATCTTCACAACTGGAGAAAATATCTCTGTGTAGTCAATGCCCTCCTTCTGCTGAAACCCTTTAACAACTAATATGGTCTTGTAGCATTTGCTACATTCATGCTCATTATTTATTCTGTATACCTACTTGTTGTGTAAAGTCTTCTTTCCTACTGGCAATTCAGTCAATTCCCATGTCTGATTCCCCAACAAGGAATCCATCTCATCCTTCATGGCTAACTCCCACTTGCTTGAATTTTCATCTTGCAAAGCTTCATCATAACACTCTAGTTCACCACTATCAGTCAACAGGAGATAATTTAGAGCTGGTGAATAACGTTGTGGAGGTCTAATATTCCTAGAAGATCTGTGGACTTCAGCTACAGGTGTATTCTGATCTACCTGTGGATTTACATTCTCCTTATCTTCTTCACCCATTTTCTGGACAGTACTTTCAGTCAGTTCATCTAAGATGACAAACTCAGATTTATTTTGATCTATCTCTGTAACATCTGGCACTGCAGTTGATCTGTTCTTATACATAACCTGTTCATTAAATATCACATTTCTACTTCTGATGATTTTCCTGTTTTGTTCATCCCAAAACCTATAGCCAAATTTCTCATCACCATAGCCAATAAAAAAACATATTTTGGACTTTGCATCAAGTTTACTACGAGCATCAAAATCAATATGAACATAGGAAACACAACCAAAAACTTTTAAATGTGAAAACTTTACCTCTTTATCATTCCAAACCTCTTTAGGAAGTCTGAACTCCATTGGAACTAATGGCCCTCGGTTTATCAGGTAAGCTGCAGTGCTAACAGCATCAACCCAGAAAGTTTTTGGTAGTCCAACATGCAACCTCATACTCCTAGCACGCTCATTGAGAGTTATATTCATGCGCTCAACCACACCATTCTGCTATGGTGTCCCAGGAATGGTCTTTTCCATCCTAATTCCCTGTGCAACACAATACTCATTGAACCCTCCATCTATGTACTCTCCTCCATTATCATACCTCAAACATTTTACTTTCAAACTTGTTTCTGTCTCAACCATGGCCTTCCATTTCTTAAAAGTTTCAAATACATCAGCTTTATTTTTCAGAAAATAAACTCATACCTTTCTGCTTGAGTCATCAATGAAGGTGATGTAGTACCTTGAACCTCCAAGGGATGCAACTGGAGAAGGCCCCCATAAATCAGTGTGTACTAATTCCAATTTTTCAGCCTTCCGATGTCCAGCCAGTTTTCAAGAAGCTCACCTTTTTCTGCTTTCCTACGATGCAACTTTCACATATGTCAAAATCAATGGACTTCAATTCTGGTAATTTTCCTTTTTGATAGCAGCATCTTCATCCCTTTCTCACTCATGTGACCAAGTCTGTGATGCCATAGACTTGTATCAATACTTGCATCAGCAATTGCAATTGTGTCTCTTGGAATTGAGGTCATATATAGAATATCAGTCTTTTTTCCACGAGCCAATACCCTTGCTCCTTTTGTAACCTTCCAAGTACCACCAACAAACAGTATTGCATGTCCTTCATCATCATGCTGTCCAACAGAAATCAGATTCCTCCTCAGGTCAGGAATATGTCGAACCTTCTCTAGTAACCAAACAGACCCATTGGGCAACAATATCCGGACGTCTCCCATACCCACAACATCCAAAGCTAAACCATCAACCAAATACACCTTACCAAAGTCACCTGTAACATAATTCTGTATGATTTCTCAGTGTGGAGTGGTATGAAACGAAGCTCCTGAGTCCAAAACCCAATCATCAAGTGGATTGTCTACTGCAAGAAGTAATGCATCATGTACCTCTTCTGTTACAGCATTAACAGAATCATCTTCATTATTCTTCTTAGGACTATTGCATTGGTTCTTAAAGTGACCTGTTTTCCCACAATTCCAACATTGTACTTGTTTGCCTGATCTAGATTTACTTCTGTTCTGATTAAAATTTTTGGATTTTGATCTGCCCCGATTTGAATTTCTGTTATTACCTCTGCCTCTTGTCTTAAGGTTTAGGGCAGAACCAGATCTTGAGGTTTCACCTGCATCTATTCTGCGAATCTCCTCAACCAGAATTGAATCTCGTATATCTTCGTACTTGAGTTTTTCATTTCCTGTAGAATTGCTTATTGTCGTCCTCATTGCCTCCCAACTGTTTGGCAAAGAAGCCAAAACGATCAAAGCACGAATCTCATCATCAAAATCAATTTTTGCAGACGATAATTGATTTGTGATAGTGTTGAATTCATTCAGATGTTGTGCTACTGATGCGTTCTCTGTTATCTTCAGATTGAACAGTTTCTTCATCAAATGCACCTTGCTGTTTGTTGACGGCTTTTCATACATACCAGATAAAACATTCATCAGATCTGTTGTGTTCTTCTCCTTTACAACGTTGTGTGCAACAGACCTTGACAGAGTTAACCTGATGACTCCTAGTATCTGTCTGTCAAGAAGAGTCCATTCCTCATCCTTCATATCCTCAGGTTTTGTCCCTAAAAGAGGCAGATGTAATTTCCTCCCATAGAGATAATCTTCAATCTGCATCCTCCAAAACGCAAAGTCTGTGCCATTAAACTTTTCTATTCCAAACGCCTTTCCTGTTTCCTATGCCATTGCTCCCACTCAACCGAACCTTAGGCTCTGATACCAATTGTAAGGAATTCAGTAGAAATTCCAACCTGTGAGAAACAAAAAAAAATATAGAGAAAACACACGGCAACAATAGAATAACAATAATACGCACAAGACAGAATTTATGTGGTTCGGCAATTTGCCTACGTCCACGGAGTTGCAGAGATTTCACTATTATCCAACGAAAAATTACAAAGAGACGGCTACAATGTTTTTTTTCTTAACTTTATACAACCAGTCATTCAACCCTAATGTCAAAGATTTTTCCCCCATGGGCATAGCCCCCAGACCCCCCAAGCCTTCACTCCATGGACTAAGCCTCAGAAAAACTCCCATTAAGATCCAAGCAACATTATTCGGATCAGGTCAAGTTGACAACCGGATCAAACACAACTAGGCTTCACAAAGTCCAACACAGAAGAGATTGGTCGTGTACAAATTGTACCGGTATTTCTCTGTTATTACCTCGACATGTTAGTCATAGAACAGTTCTTGTGTCCTTGGATTTTGGACCAAACATGTGGCTGTTACAAACGCCTACAAATGCTGACAGCTGACCCATAAATTGAGGGACATTCAGATATTTGGCAAGTGTTCAAGATTTGAAACACCTGAATGGTTATGTTATTGCCCTGTATTAACAGTTTGACTGGTGCTGTCTGATACTGTTAATTTCAATGATTAAGATGGAATCATTTTCATAAGCAATGGCTGGTTGTTCTTTTTTTTTTGTTTTTTTAAGGTGATGGTAGAATAATGAACACGTATGTGGAAATTGGAATATAAACTTTATATCCCTTTCAAAGTATAGTGTAATCTTTTGGAAACTTTTGGTGATGAACGTAATCTTCCAGGATGTCAAATGTCAAACAGTATGGAGCAACATAAACTCTTGCTTATCCATGAAGATTTAGGCCAATGAGCAACCGAAGTTGAATTTTGATGATTGATCTGGTGAAGGTTTGAGCTGATCTTCGTGATTCTGGTCCTATCCCCAGTAGTGGCAGACAAAGTAAAACTTTACTAGTGGAAGAGAATCCAATGATATTTGTAGAAATCAAGACTCAATTGGCAACATTACAATGGATTCTATTTACTATGGAAACATAAAGAAAGATAGAAAGCACCATGAAAATTGTCTATAAGCAATCAATTTGATATCAACAGTCATTTCTGTAATGCAGCTAAAGCATATATCCAGCTGAAAAGGTTTATATGATAAGATACAAAAAGGTGAAAGGCACATAATTCTTTTCACTGTTTTTGAACAGAAACTTGAAATGTGATTCACAAGCACATAACAAAGAAAGGGCAGAAAAGCAACCCATCAAAATCTAACTTCAAATACCACATAATAATAAGAGGCAGATTCCCAGATGAAGGAATGAGTATTCCCACTTCTCAATCACAACATTTTTGACAGTATGTTGTGGACTATAGGTAAATAGCAAACTTCACAGCCAATTACCTAGGTAACATAATTGCCTTTTTCAAGCATTCTCTTCAAAATAAAGAGTTTGTATGAAAATGTTTGGTACAGAATCTTGGTTCATGCCTAATTATTCAAACTCATTTGAACTACTTTGGGAATAGATAACCATCACTAGTGCTAGGGATTTGATATGGCAAAAACCTACAATCAGCTTTACGATTTGGATAGCTGTGGAGGTTGTCCGCAACTAATAGATCAGATAATGCATAGTTTTCCCCAGAAAATGTTGTAGCTCCTCCATTCATTCTCAGACCTAATGTGTTGCAATTCTCTCGGGGAAGATTTTCAAAATAGAACTGGCCTGGACTGCTAAAACCACCACCCAAACCCTGATGAAGTGGGACTGGGAATCCAGTTCCAGTACTTGAACTTGGTATGCCATTCTGATCAAAAGGACTCATATTTCTGGAAACTACTTGAGCAAAATCACCTCCTCTTTCGTCTTGTTGAATGCTTGGAAGATATCCACAATGAGTGCTAGAATCACGTATTTGATTTGCTCTTTCCAAATTCACAGTGGTTTTGTTTCCGTCAACTCTTGGTAGAATAAAATTACACAACGATGTATCAAACTTACTATTCAAGACCGGGGGCTCAGTTAAAACTGTAGGTAATGTTAAATACATTGAAGACGCTACAGGATTAGAGGGGTTGATTGTAAAATTTTGCTCAGCAGGTAATCTCAACCTTTTTGCTTTGTCCTTTTCGCAAGATGCCATAGATCTGCTGTAACCAGTTCTATCTTCAGGCACTTGATAGAGTTTATTATAATTTGCTCTTTTTTTGCCTGCTACAGACCTCTTTGAAGATCCATCATTGCAGTTTTGAGCTCGTATGGCCAAAACAACACTCTTTGGATGCTTCACTATGACCCTCTGGCTCTGGTCCGAAGAACTGGACTGAAACTTCGAGTTAGAAGATAAAACTAACCTCTCTTCTTTCTCTTTGTCTACTGATGTTATGGACTCGGTAGCTTTGCCATAATTAACCTGATCATCAAGTGCTTGACATTGATTATTAGCATCAGCTGTTTTGGTGCTTTTAACAAAGCTCTCCAGAAATCTGCCATTGCAGTTGGGAGCTCTCATGCCAGATTTGAAATTATTTTGATGCTGCACTTGATTGTCTTTGTCATTTCGATGCTGCACTTTATTGCCTTTCTCAAAGTTGTTTTGGCATTCCACTTCAGTGTCCTTCTCAAAGTTGTTCTGATGTTGCATATGGATGATTACCCCATTTCCGTTCACGTGTTGCTCTTGCATACCCTCCTCACTGGTTTTTTGGTTCTGGAATTTCAGGTTCTTCTTAAAGTTTTTCTGGGGTCGCACTTTCATGTTCTCAGAGGTGTTCTGTTGCCGCGATTGGACTTTCTTTCCTCTTGAAGCACCTTTTCTCCTTCTTTTCCTTGGAGCAGCATCATCAGCTACCAATTTGTTTATCTCCTCCCTCATCCATATAAACAAATTTTCTCTGGTAGCTCTAAGATCCTCCAATAAGGACTCTGTGAAACTTTTAACATCGCTGGTTGCATCACGGTCATAAGCACTGGTTTTACTCCTCTTTCTATGAACTTCTTCATGAGAATCCTCCTTCACTTCACTACTAGCTACATTATTCTTTTTACTCCTCTTGATTTTCTTTTCTTCAGCTTTCTCAAATTGAAATTGACCCTCAAAACCAGAATCATTGTTCAAGTTTGGCTGAAGTCTGCTAGTATTGCTACTTTCATCATTATCAAAAGAAATCAATACAGAAGCCTGGTTATGCTCCTTGAGGACAGGCTCAGCAACGGAATTTAATTTTGAATCATCGCTAGAAGAATCAAAGCCGTCATCTTTCCTCCTAAACTCCCATCGCTGCCAAAATATCTGTTCATCTCCCATTCTAGAGCTGGAAGACATCATGAAACTCAGAGGTATGCTGACTTGGGACTACAAACTCACGGAAGAAATCTTGAATTACCACTAAGATCTTTCAGTCAACTCGTGGAAATACTAAACATAAACAGTGAAATGATGATTGAAGAACAATTCCACTCAAACTCAGATTTGATCATATTTCATGATGCTTTCAGCAGAAAGCCTTTAACAGATTAAAACCTGCAAAGTCAACAAAGCAGAGTCATCTAATCTGGCATCACCATCACCATGTTTGTTTTGCTTTCACCTTTAATATAAAGAACTGAAGATCAGCAAAAAACTTATCAAAGGGAAGTAACTATACCAGGAAAAAAGGAATATTATCAAAGCAAGATTAAAAGTTCAGTTGATTCTCCTAATTCCATTTCCATAATATAATAATTGATAAAAATTGCACAAAACTTAACATCCATGCCCAGAATATATAGAACAATAACATTAAAAGCTAGGTGTAAAAGAAAGAGCACAAACTAGCTCTTTGAAGATCAGATACATACTTTTCGCAAATCAAAATAATGTTAAAAATCAAGAAACAGATCCAAAACCTGACAACCTGAGTCCTAAATTCTTCATCAGAGAAGCCAAACAGGCCAATGAAATCATAAGCTTGAATAAACAAAATACTCTTATGACTCTGCAACAAGACCTCACAAACCACTCAGAAACATGACCCCTAAAACTTTGGAAAAGCCTATAACCTGTCTGTGAAATATATATCAAAAAATATTATGAGCTGTGAGTTATATGTTATCTTTGCAACATCACTTACAAACCCAGAAATATAAACTACACAAGCAATAAAACTAGAAAAATTAATTTATACTTACAATCAAAATAACGACAAAAAAAATTAACAAACAAGCATTCAGTCCCAAATTTACCTAACTTTTTGTCCATATAACCTGACAAACCCACAACAATAAAATATATATATATATATATTTTGTCTCACCTAATGTGCAGATGATCAACAACATGTCCCATATCTAACACAAGCTTTGTTGAGTCTCTGCATTTATGTGTCCCCTTTCTCTCTCTGTAAGGAAAGAAAAAGATACGTTTTTGTGTGTTTCAACTGTTTCTGTAAGTGCAGATAATGAGAAAGTGTTTCTCTTTGTATCTGGTAGTGTTGCTGTACTTGACAGTGAGTCAGAAAGTTTGGTGGGAGTGAAATGGTGGCATGGTATGGGGATGATAACTGTGCCAAGCCTTAATCACTTTTTAAAGTTTAAAGTTTTTGTATGAAATATTTTAGAGCATTTATTCCCTCAAATTCAGAGCCTCATTTGGTGAAAATCAGATTGCTTACTATATATACTTTGCTACTGCCTTAATTAGAGATTTGGAGTTTCTTACTCATTGTCTCACTTTTTTTTTCCTTTACTGGAATTCAGACTCTTGCCAAGATCCAGCTGTAGAAGTTATATATATTTACAGTACAATAAAAAGAATAGTATTAAATCCACCATCAATGTATACTATGGAGTGAAGATTTTAGGAATTAATGGTCATTAATTTTAATAAGTATTTTGGGAATGCTTTCAACAGTAGAGAAAGTAAAATGACAAGAACCAAAATATTTGCAAAAGGGTATTCGTTAGATGGAAAAGGTTCCATTTTTGGAATAAATGTTCATGGTGTAGATATAAACTCTGAATTCTGATATTATTTTATGATCTGAGACAGAATCTTCTTCAGATAACATCTTATTATAACACAAAAATCCTAACAACATTTGCTAACTCTCTCTTTCATAATATTTATTACCTTAAAAATGGTATCTTATTCATAATCATGTTTATTTATTTTTATTACTAAATCATCCACTTTCATTACTTAGGAAAAAAAATGTTTGAATTGCAGAATTTATATAGTATAATTAACAGATGGATACTTTCTGTATACCAAAAAGTGAGTTTAAATACCATAAAATTAACAAATTGGGTATTATCACGCTAGGAAAGAATTCATCATCTTTTACAGAGAAGGGAGGATGGCAGAAATGGCAACACAGCCAAAATATGATTAAAATTTCCCTCTAAATGGCAAACATGTAATGATTTGAAGTTATGGCATTAGGCAAGAGACACTGGTTTTGCAGAAATGAAATTATATAAAATCTGGTATCATCTATAATCCAGCTAGCATGAATCAAAGTATCACCAAACTCAAAATTGCAGTATACCATAAAATTTCTTTACATAAATGCCATTACTGCTGTAACTTCAATCCTCACTTGTTAATATTTTCGATTTCTCATGTGTAAATTCCTTAATGTAACTGAATCACAGCTTTTCTTGTACTCGAAAGGAGTTTAGAATCTTCGTTATAGTTTGAGCTCTATCGAGATTTTAAAGATATTATCATTTTTTTTTCTTTAATTACTAATCACAATCTTGTATTTTACTCTGATAAAAGATAAAGAGAAGATCATGAATTCATGATACCTCAAATGCATAAATATGAGACTGATATCAATCAAACAAATACATCATCAATTTACATTTCCATACACTGCTGCAGATCTTTTGCTATCAAAATTGCAGTCATGAAGTTAAAAACCTAATATATTACAAAGCAACATTACAATTCTATGAAAATTTCATCCTAGAGTTCTTACTATCATTTAGTCAATTAAGGGCACTTCATGAATTGCTTTCAAATATCTTGTACATGATTGCTTCAGTAAAAGCATTATAACTTTCGTGGAACTCTAGATATTTCCAAATAATCAAAACCTGTTCTCTTTATCGTGTGCAAAATTAGTAATCCATGGTCATCCTCTCATTATCCTCCTTTCCAAGCAAATATTAATGAGACTCTGGTAACCTGCAGCAGCGAAAAGCATAGTTAATAAAAATTCTGCTGAGTCCTTAATAACATTTTGAACCTGTTAGGCATGTATATATATATATTCTTCAACTATTCATGAACATACATTCAAAGAATTTTGACAAGCACTTTCAAAGTTCCTCTAAAGTCTACAGTAAATAACTTGATTTTTGATGATGTATGTGACAATTAAAACTGAAGCCTCTTTGAGAAACTCAAGGAAATAATAAGTTTACTAACCGCCATGGAAATTCACTCGTGTCTATTCCTGCCTGGTGAAGTTCATCAACATACTGCAATGCTTCTCGGCATTCCTCCCGATCATCAAAGAATTCCTTTTTGTCACCTTCGATCTGATATGTTTCATGACCTTTGCCAGCAACCACCTGCAGCATAGCAGTATGCATATCAGAAAATAAATAGAACTTAGCAAAAAATGATAATAATAAGAGAAGGTAGTCATAGAAAGGACATTTGAAAGATTCATAGAAAATGATTATTGAACTTCATCATGCATTGTGTTTAAAATAACTTATCTATTGACACAGCTATTTTGGGAAAATTTTCCTTCTTTTTGGGCAATGGGAAAAGGTATCTATGTTTCAATATCTTATAACTTTGGTTCAAGTAACAGTTTAATTTCAACAGAATTGCTCTGATTTGAACTAAACTACTCACTTCCTACTTTTACTAGTGACTTTTCCTTGCCTAATAGTTAGTCAATATAAATCGTAAAGAAAGAAAAGCAGAATGGGTTTCAGATACTTACAACCATATCCCCTTCTTCACCCATGGCAACAGCACAGCGTACAGCTACCCTTCTGATATCATGCAGGAAAAGCCGATGACCATTTGGAAGAGGCGGGTAATAATCATTCTCTCCATGTTTCAAATAATCCCGCATAGTCCATCCTACACCGGCCAACATATCATCCAAGATATCCACTGACAACATGAGACATACAGGTATCAGTCTTAAGCTTCCAGGTAATGTACTTATAATTAATAAGCATTTTAGCAAATCTTCTTGATTGAGCATGGCTAAAATACATACATGGATCTTCAGTCTTTGGATTATCAGATGTCAAAAAAGTCACATCACTTTTATCGGTCGCAATCTTTGTCATCATTGGTCGCTTACCTCTGTCACTCTCACCAGCACAACCAAAAACTGCATGTATATAAACATAGATAATCACTAAAATAACTTTATTCAGGAAATTGCACTTCCCCAACAAACAACTTCCAAGCTAACTATTTATTCAAGGCAGTAAATATTAGTAGGATATACATGAAGCTTACCAGTGATTATTCTCCGAGGTGCAAGTTCCCTCACAGAATCAAGTAGTCTAGATAGGGCATCAGGAGTATGGGCGTAATCCACAATCACCCCAAATGCTTGCTCCTCGTCAATCAACTCACACCTTCCAGGAACTGCATCAACCTCTTCAATCCCTCTAACAATGTCCTCCAATGGTGCCCCTACAGCAATTCCAACTGCCACAGCTGCAAGAATGTTGTAAATGTTATGCTTTCCAAGCAATCCTGAAGAGATCTCCAATATCCCTTGCGGTGTATTAACCAAAACCTGAGTCTCAAACAGTGACAGTTCAAACTTCAAAGGGTGGACATCTGCTTTCTTATTCTCCATTGCAAATGTCACAACAGGCACATCTGGGTTCCCTTGTCCAATAAAGAAAGGAGCATGTGGGTCATCAATGTTAACAACCTTCCTATGCCTCTCTGGATCCACCATCCTTGAAAACAACTTGGCTTTGGCATCCCTATACTCCTCCTCAGTCCCATGAAAATCCAAATGATCCCTTGTCAAATTAGTGAAAACCGCGATATCAAAATCAACCTCATTGCACCTCCCTAATGCTAATCCATGAGAAGAAGCCTCCATGACGACAGCCTCAGTCCCATTATGGAGCATCTTGGCCATTAAATTTTGAACCAAAACAGCATCTGGAGTTGTGTTTGGTGACTCCAACTTATTATCCCCATGAATGTAATACGCTACCGAGCTTAACATTCCTGTCCTTAACCCCATTGCTTCATACATGCCCTTGATCAAATAGGAAGTAGTTGTTTTCCCATTAGTTCCGGTTATCCCAATCACTGCCATATTCTTCGATGGATACCTATAAAAAGAGGCAGCCAATGCAGGCAATACTGAATTAGTATCCTCTACAATTACCAAAGCTTTACAGCCTAAAGTCTCCTCTATATCAATCTCTTTACTAGCCACCACAGCAACTGCTCCTCTCTTATCAGCCTCACTCAAATACAAATGCCCATCAGTTTTCCTCCCAACACAACAGACAAACAAATCACCAGCACTCACCACTCTAGAATCATGCTGAATTCCAGTAATCTCAACCTCCAAATCACCGTAAACCGAAAACGGCACCACCTTACTCTCATCTAGCAATTCAGCTAAACTCATCCTAAACTTAGGTTCCACAATTCTTGCTTTACTCTTACCAAAACTATCAAAATCCAAATCAAATGACGAATCTAGCATCAACCCATTACCTTTATCTTTGTACTTATCACTAGTACCATCAAGATTAAGATCAAACTTACTTGACTTCTCATCAAAAACTTCCTCTTCCTCATCTTCAGAAACCACTCTTAAACCCTGTAATTCATCAATCTCTTCCAAGTCAACAACTTCATCCGCCTCCAACTCTTCAATACCTTGAAGAACATCAGCTTCTGGTTTCTTAGGCTTTATAAGTCCCTTTTTAACAAACTCGTCTCGTTTCATAGCAACAGCTTTATCAATTTCACCGAAAAAATCATCATCTTGAGAAGCAGTCAACCCAGAGGAATTAACAGAGGGGTCTTCAACATCAGCAATGGCAGAGAGAAAAGTGGACTGGTGAGCTTTGAAGTCATCTTCTTGACGCTTGCGTGCTATGGAAGCTTGGCGGTGGATTTGTTGGAATTTAGAAATGCCATGAGCGGCGTCTTCGGGGGCTTCGGGAGGGTCGTCGTCTGATGGGTCGGGATAATACTTTCCGTCGGGGCCAATGGCTCTGGTGGGGTGGAGAGAAATGAATTGAAGGGGCTTTGGAGGGAGGGAAAGGAAAGGTTTGCAAAGGAAAGGGTGGTGATTGTGATGGAGTTTGAGAGTGAAAGAAGGGAAGGTGAAGCTGAAAGCCATGAGAGAATCGGAGGGGGGTTTAGTTGGACAAGATAGGGGGTTTATGTGTCGTGTCAACTCATCACTGTGTTTGCAGTTAAACGCTGCGTTTAGTTTGTAACAAATGTTATGCGCAATTTCAATTCCAATTCTATCCTCCTTTTTTTTTTCAAAATATATTGTTTAAATTGAATATTAATCGAATAACCAATAAATTACTAGAACTTGAATCAAACAAAGTGTTAATGTTAATTTTTTTTTTTTTTTTTTTTTTTTTTAGAAATAAACAGAAAATATTAAAAAAATTCGGATTCAGAGTAAAACAATGAATATATTTATAAATTCTTCCTAAACTTTTTTAATATATATAAAAATCATTGTTTCTATTTTTTTAAAATACCATTATACCCCTACCTAAGGTAGAAGATGAGGGCTAGAGCAAAAAATATGGGGTCTAAAGATCACTTTCTATTTTTAAATATTTTTCTTGATTAAAACTTAAATCTATAATTAGAATCACCTTAAACACCGAGATAATAAAAAGTAACACACTTAAATTTATCTTAAGACTTAGTTTAAAATAATTTTAATATTAAAGAAGAAGAAAAAAAAAGATGGTCACAAATTAACAACCACTAAATGTGGGCTATTAATTTAAATAATAATAATTAACAAAATCATATTAATTTGATGTATATCACTGATTGACATGTTGAACCAACATTTTTGTGGGTAGCTTTGATAGTTAAGATGAATTAAGGATAGTGTGAATAGACGTTTGGTCTCATGTTCGATTCTCTATTTGAGTATCCCTAATTTAAGTGAGAGACTGTAGCAAAAAATTGTTGCGTTAGTCTCTCCCAAAGATTAATTAAACTGCGAAACCTCAAAATGTGTATAAACTAGTCTCATCACCTTGGTTAAAAAAAAAAATGTTGAAAATAGCAACATTTTTTTTTTGGTTTCAATTTTGTAAACAATTAATGACCTTAAATGGCATTCAATTTCATTAGCATTATCAACCAAACCACATGGTAATGCGTGGCTAAATAAGTATCATATTTGAGTTCACAAATTACACCCACAAAAATTCAGAAAATAAATAAATAAACACATCAAAGGTCAAAAACAATTTCCTACATCTATCAATGTGGCCGCCCCTTATTATTAATATTTATGTCACAATTATAAACAACATCTAATTCATTATCATATGAGTAAACGGATTTTTCCCACCCAAATAATGGCTTAATGATATTTTCCTACCCACATACTTCTAAAAGACCACATTTCCACCCAAATGACATTTTTCCACTTATCCCACCAATTCTGGTATCATTGTAATCCTATATCACCACCATTTTCTTTTTCGATCATTACTCACCACAACCCTTCAAACCTCACTCTCGTCGACCTCATCAATTGTCAGCAATCAAACAATTAAAGTTTACACAACTGTCACTCTCAAATCAAATTTCGATCAATCACGATCACTCAAATTCAGCATTCCACCACCAAAAGATTCACCGTCTTCCCCTATCGCTGAATTGGAAAGTGTATATTTTTTTATGAAAATATGGTAAAAGTCTGTGGGTAAAAATATGTCATTAAACTATTATTTGGGTGGGACAAGATTGTTTACTCTTATCGTATTTATGTGTGAGGAGATTGAGAAGGACATTGTTTAAATATTTGGACCATTAACCCACATCATTTCCCATTAATTTGCTGCCATCTTCTTTCATGCATAACCTAAACAAATAAATAATATCCACAAAAAAAATGATATCAAATTATAATATTAATCTTAATGGCAATACATTGGGTACCACTAACGGTCCCGGAATTTTGTTACTTTGGGCCCGATTTATCGGTCCCCGGCCCAATTACTACAGATATCGACTGCTGGCTCTAATTGATTAATAAAAATATTGACGGCCCAACTACTACAGATATGGACTGTTGGCTCTAATTGATTAATAAAAACATTGAGAAATTATTTTTAAAATAAAATAAGAGAGTAGACGACATCTACCCACCCAAGGTTTGGTGAATCTACAAGTTCCCACCCATGGTTACATAAATTATAGATTCTTACCCTTAAATTAACATCGTTAGTGATTTATAGGTTTTGACACAATATAAAAAGTGTTATTACAAAATTGTCCTTAAAACTATTAACAATCAACTCCCAATTACTATTGTTG
>WYDK02000028.1:8532-18876 GCA_009867345.2 Toxicodendron radicans | reverse complement strand
TTGACATGCTCTAGTAGGAATAAACCATGGATCAAACATACAAGAAGAAGCAACAAACTCTTTATAGAAATTATCTAACTATAAAGAGTCTGTCCATAGTACAGCGGAACAAGGGAACTGACCTTGAATCTTTACTAATATAAACATTTAATGCCACAACGTTCTGATGAGTAATTTTTAAAGAGCAGAAAGGAAAACAAGCAAAAAAAGCTTACAGAGGCACTCTAAAGTGCTCAAATGGAAACTATAGAAGCAGAAACTAACATTTGTTTGACGAAAAACTCACAACATGCGGATTGCATGTCTTTAATCTCAGCACCGGTAAATATCTCTTAATAAAATGAGTACATCAATAGATGATCTCTTTTAGACAGTGTAAGCTTGCTGAATAGTGTCTATGTCAAGTCCCTTCAATCTCACCACTGATTCTACATGACCTTTCAGTGTATGAAGTTCCCTCAATCTGAAAGAAGCCACCAAAAGAGAACAAATTTAATTTTTTTCAAGAGGATAGAAAAGAATTAGTCTTAGATAAACCAAAACAAACAGAGGTCTGGAAAGAAAACCAGATCTTGTCATTATACCAACAAGGAGAGCATCAATATTTTAAAGATCTATCTTCTTCCAAGTAATATCCATCTAGAAAGAAAACTATATAGGCAACCAATAGCGTGTTCCCATGGCATGACTCAAAAGAAAACACTCTTAAGAGTGCGGCTCACCTGGCAATTTCAGCTCTCCTTTTGGCTTCTTCAGCCATCTGATTGAGTTCATTGAAATGGGTTCGCTCAGTGAACATCTTGGTATCAGGTGCTTGCAACCCATGCAATGTTCTTTGTGCATGTGCCCATTGAAGCTCACGTTGTTCCTTACCAAAATCCTTTTGCCTTGTAAAGGCAATCTACATCAAAAAGAAATCGATCAAAATACAATAAGAAATTAAATCCAAGCTAGGCAAAGAAGTCTCAGCAAATCATTGAAATTCATACCCTCTGCTCAATAACAAGATCCCAAGCCCTCCCGCTCAGAACATAGCGAATCATGAACTTAATTACATCAAGTGGAATGTAGAAGATGATATTATAAAGCCAGATCACACCAGCCCAACCCCACCCAATCCCTTCAATTGCAGCAAAGCTCCAATTTGCATAGACGGCAATCAATGTAGCAATCTGCTCATAACAAAAGATAATTATAAGTGTTTCTTATTCTCCCAAACCTATTGGTTCGAATTTGCAATTAAATGGAAAAGAGCAATTGGCTCACCAGCTGAGCAATCACAAAAGCTACTACAAGCAGTAAACCAGGTCGCTCAACGAAAGACCAACTTCGGGATCGTGTCACAAATATAAGGGCCTGACTGATGATGCTCACTTGCAGATACACAGCTGAGGCAAGCTTTCGGAAATCATGATTAGCTGTTTTCTCAAGAGTTGACACCCCAAATGTTCGCTGCCAAATGATAGGGAAAGGTTAAATCATTTGAAAGTTCCATCAGAAATCCACAAGGTTTCTCCATGAAGGCACCCCTCTTTCAATGGAAGATGGGAAGTTTACTTCAACAAGATGGAATTTCATACAATGGGATGGATGCTTTCAAATGGTAAATAATTAAGCAACTAGCTGTATCATCCAAGATCAAAACAAACTACATCTTTGGAGAAGGAATATCATCTTACCGGAAAGAAGTCTGTTTTGTATGCTGCCCAAAAGAAAATAACAGTCATAACTGCCAGGTAACTACCAAGAACAATGCCAGTTGCAAAAATCTCAGCCAGCTTCCAGCTGTCCGGCAGAGGTGATGGTTTCACCCTATCCTTTGATATCGTCATAATCGTACCTGAAAGTCCATTGTTTAAGTAGGTTGGTAAGCGAAGTCATGGGAAGTTTAACAGAATAAAGCATAGAGCAAGATAATCGACTAGCAGAAAAAAGAAAAATGAATTACAAACCCTTAACCAATTAGAGAAGGCATAAAGGATCTCCCAAGGTGATCATCTAATGTCACAAGTATAGCAACTGAGCATACCTTACTTCAGGTTTAGTAAACATTTTAAATATTTTACACATTCAATTAGAAATTTGAGGTTAGAAGAAAACGAACCATCATTGAGGATAGCAATAATAAGCACCATAAATGGAGGAAAGTCAAACTTCCATATGAGTGCCAGAAGCATGAAGCCAAGCTGTCACCATAACAAAAAACCAAAATTAATCTTATTGACTAAAGCACCAGAGTGGAAAAATGAATCCATATGATGTAACAACCCTCCGAAAAGAAGAACATCTTACCACAATACGGATCGTAATGGAAACTGCATATATCTGACAAAGGGAATAGATAAATGTAAGTAAAATGGTAGAAAGTATGTGCTAATTAACGCCATTCTAGGCTCATAAAATATGTAGGACATACATGATATCACTGCAAACAGCTAGTGATAAAAAATAAAACAGTGTGTTCCACATAGAAACTTTGAGTTAAAAGTAAGGACATACACTACATTCAGAATCAATACTTACTGTGTAATTTTTCATACGCTGGAAGATAGCTCGACTGGTCAAGACAGCACTGATGATGACACTAAGGCCAGGTTCAGTAAGGACAATATCAGAAGCACTACGCGCAGCATCAGTAGCATCCGCAACAGCTATGCCAATGTCAGCCTTCTTAAGAGCAGGAGCATCATTGACTCCATCACCAGTCATACCACATATATGTTTCCTAGCTTGCAAACGTTTTACTATCTCATATTTGTGTTCTGAACCAATACAGATATTTAAGTCAATAATGTAACCAAGGACAACTAAAAACTAGGCTATAGGCACTCAAGAGAAACAAGTATAAATTTAACATCAAACATAAACAAAGAGCATGAAAATAAATAGAGAAAAATAAAAACTTTATCTTTTTGAAAAAAATAAATAAATAAATACCAGGGAAAACACCAGCAAAGCCATCAGCTTTTTCTATCAATTCATCAATTGGTAAAGCGACGATAGACTCATCTTTGTCCTGTCCTAGCAAAGCAGATGAAGGATACATGTTTGTTCCCATTCCCAAACGTCGTCCAGTTTCCTTCCCGATTGCCAGTTGATCTCCTGAAGATACTCACAGATTTAAGCAAAACAAGCATAGTCCACAAAGATAATAGTCACCATATTAGGCAAAATTTGAGAATATGATTCAATATTATGGATGCAACTACCAAAGATGTTAGGACAAATCACAGCCCTTAGATACCATAAACCTACCTAATTTCTTAAAATGAAATTGCAAAAAACTAAACTCCTAGAAGAAAAATGACAATCAAATAGTCATTCTAAATCTAATGATTATACCAAGTACAAATGACTTTTTCGTGAAGTATTAGCACAATTAAGCTAATACTTCAAAGAATAGATTCATCATTCCGTAAAAGCAACATAAGTATGATGAGCATAAAGAACTCCACTCATTTTTAAAACAAGGTAAATGATATCTATAGAGCTTAAATTTCAGTAAAATTTCCAAAACACGCAACATCTTATTACTTAATTCTGGTTTCACCAGGCAGTAACATAGTAGTCATTTAACTATATCATTCCACAAGTAAAAACATTACTCTAAACTGCAAAATAGAAACCACCTGTAATCATTTTAACGTTCACACCAAGATTCAAAGCCCTCCTTATGGTCTCTGCACTATCATGCCTAGGTGGATCAAAAAGAGGCATCAGACCAATAAATTGCCATGCGCCTCCAGGACTTTCTTTTCTTCCATCGGGAACTTCCTACATCCATGAAGAAATTAAAAATTAATAACAGTGACATGAAAATAAAAAACAGTAAAGAAAACATAAAATGTTAAACAGGATTATAAACGAAAGAAAATTCCAATTACCTGGTAGGCCACGGCAAGAGATCGCAGGCCTCGCTCCGCAAACTTATCAATAACAGCATGAACTCTTCGCTCAATGTCTGACTTGTTGTGAGCAAGATGTAGAATCTTGAAAATAAAATTGCAGCCAGGAATTAGGATGAAGATTTGGAAAAAACAGGGACAGCTATACAGATAAGATGTGAAGACAAGTTACCTGCTCAGGTGCCCCTTTGCTAACTCTATGCATTCTACCTTCACTGTCAAGGTAAGTTAAAGCTGTGCGCTTATCAGTTGGATTAAAAGGAAGGAAGTGTATCTCCTGAATGCCAGCACGGGCCTTTTGTAGCGAAAAAAGAAACAGAATACCATCTTCAGTTGACATTTGAATAACTAAATTGCTTTCATTAAGAAGATACAACGTCAGGACGCCAACACGTTACCTCTTTTGGATCAGCCAGCATCCCAACTATAGCAGAATCTATTGCGTCTTGGTTCTCAGTCCTAGAGGCCCGCGCTGCCATTAGAACAACAGTATCTGCATCTACTCCTTTAGCAAAAACCTGAAAATGGAAATTTAGACATGCAATAAGAAATTATAATCCACGAGCATGAAAAGAAAATGCCCAACAACACAACTTCCACCAACCTCAATAAGATTTTTGTCAACAGTTAGTTTATTCAGCGTCAATGTTCCAGTCTTGTCACTGCAAAGCACATCCATGCCTGCCATCTCTTCAATTGCAGTCATTCTCTTTGTGATAGCTCCCTGCAAATACCATTAACACATTCCATCTAAATCAAAAGCCACATGAAACACAATCAATTAAAAAATCTCTTGGAACCTAGCTAACCTGCTGAGATAACCTATGAGAACCAATAGCCATAGTGACAGACAGAACTGTTGGCATAGCAATCGGAATTCCACCAATGAGAAGCACAAGAAGATTGTCAATTCCAGGACGATATTGCCGGTCTTGGATTGGATACATAACAATAATCTCTATTATCATTCCCACAGCAATTGAGCAAATGCAGAAATTCCCTATTGCAGTCAAGACCTACATATCATGAGATGTGAAACACAGAATCAGAATCATTAAAAAGAAAGGCATAGTAAGTTAAGAATAAAGATATTTTATATTCATCTCCCTGCCTTCTGGAAGTGGCCAACTTGGTTAGTCGTATCAACAAGGTGAGCAGCCTTCCCAAAGAAGGTATGGACACCAGTGGCAATGACCACTGCTTCAATCTCTCCCTGCTTGCAAGTAGAACCAGAGTATACACCATCCCCGGGGCCTTTCGTTACAGGAAGAGACTCACCAGTAAGTGCAGACTGCCAATCCAAAAATAAATAAATAAAAGATTAAACAACAAAAATAGTCCAATTCAGCATAATTATAGTCTGTAAAACAATAGTTACCGACAACCTACCTGATCAATTTTTAAAGGATCGCCCTCAAGAAGACGAGCATCAGCTGGAACAATATCTCCTAGTTTGATACTAATTATGTCACCAGGAACTAAAACGGCAGCATCTTGCTCATTCCACCTTCCATCTCGAAGAACCTTTTTTAACAAATTAAATTCAATAATCATACAAAAATAGTGAGCCAAACAAGTATCTCCACTTATCAAGATTTAAACAATTAAGCTTAAAGATCATTGACTTGTTCATTATAGCTAGAACCTGGTACCTTCGCTTTTGGTGCAAGACGAGCCATCAGAGCAGCTGCAGCATTACCGGCGTTGTTTTCCTCTATAAAACTGATGGTCGAGTTAATTACAAGAAGTGTGATGATACCAACGAAGTCTTGCCAATCTGGAGGCTTTCCCTGCAAAAGTAGAATGAAAGGATACAATTCACAGAAAGTCCAAGAAGACACAATTATTCAGGAATTAAAACACACATACAATAGCTCAGCAAACATTAACAATGACTTACTCCTCCATTTGCAAGAGCAATAGCCATAATAGCAGCAGCTTCCATAACCCACGAGAGAGGATTCCACATGAACCCCAAGAACTTCAAGAATTTGCTCTCCTAATAAACACCAAATGAAACATAAACATAATGAGTAAAGATAATGGTTTGTAACAGCAACATGAAGAAAAAAAATTACCTTTTTCTCTTCAAGCTTGTTGTGACCAAAAATGGTCAGTCTCTCTTCAGCAGCCTCGCTGCTGAGACCTTCTCTGCTACATCTCAGATTCTCAAGAACTTCCTCAATGGGTATGTTTTCCTGCACTCAACAAAAAAAGCTCAAAACTTTAACACCAAGAAAACCAACAAAAATAAGAAGAAAGAGCTTGGAAGTATATTCAGATCTATTACCAAATCCACAGTTTCCTTCAACACTGCCTCCAAAACTTCACCTTTTTCCCCCATCTTCTCTCCCACACAAGCTCAAATTCTCAACTTCTTCTTACTACAAACCAACCAAAGAACAATACGCATTAACCGACTCCCATCAAAGAGCCATGAACACCACTCAAAACTTAACAAATGAAAAGAATTTAAGGTTACCCAGTTATAAAGTCTGTATTTTGAGAATAGATTAGGCTTGTAAAACCAAAATGAGAGCAACCCAACCAACACCAAATTTGTGAGAGCCAACCAGAAGAGGAACCGCCAAGAGTAGTGGCAGGAGTATGACAGTAGTAACAGTCCACAATCTTTTTTCTTCTGACTAAATTTCCAAAAACTACCTTGCCACAGTTAAATTTAAAGGTAGTCCCTGTGTAATTTAACTACTTGTACCTTGCGTATGATTGGCTTGTATCCTCCGCTTAAAGGATTGTACCTTGGGTCATTTTGAAATACTTATTTTTTCATGTACTAAATTGTAATTTTGGCATAATTTTTATAACATTGATAAAATAAAATAGAAAGATGAGAACAGCAATGACCAACCAAAGCAAAATAAATACCACATGGACTTTTTTAATTTTTATCTTTAAATCAGTATTTAATCTTCATGATCATCGGCTAATCTTTAGGATAACGATCCACTTTTATGATCACACGCTTAAATCTTAGAAATTAAAATTCAAACTTGAGATCGTACTCTTTAATCACACATTATAATGTTCGTTCTATCACTTGAGTTACTTAATGTTGAATAAATCTCACATGCACCCACCTTAAAATAAAGTTTGTATTCTTGAAGGCACTTTGCTCTAAGTAACTGAAATTATATATAAATGTTTATTTAATATTGTTGTGTTTGGTTAAATATCACAAATAAATTCTCACCTGCTTTTACGTTGATGAGCTAATCCAAAGAAAAACGTGGTAAGAAAGACGACGCCGTCTTTGTCTTTTGAATAAAAATAAAAGTAAGGTTTGAATTGAATGAGTTGAAATTCAAACAAGTCATTAAGAGTCATTGATGCTCCATTATTAATAATAAATTTAATAAATGTGAAGTAAATAGAGAGGTAAATTGACATAAAACTAATCACTCATAGGTGATCGGGTGATCGAATAAAGACTTTTTGATATATTATTTAAGAGATATAAGGTTCAATTGAGATACGTATAAATTTATCTGGATACTTATCACAAAAAATATCAAAAGATAAAATGATATAAAACTTAAATAATATTATATTTACATCATTTTTTTACACTATTCTTTTATATTACACTCACATTCAATTAAAATATTATTTTTTTAAATTATTTTTTTAATTAAATGTGAATATAATGTAAAAAAATAATATAAAAATATGGTATAAATGTAATATTATTCTAAAATTATTTATCCTTTAAAAATTATTATTGTCACTTTAAAATAAAAAAAAAATTAAACCTTTGTTCAGGTCTTGTTGACACGTATTGTGTTTGTTTCATACCAACTAATCCTCCCTGTCCATATAGACCATCCTCCCTGTCTATTAATCTTGGATCTTACCTGATGGTTGAGATGTTGTCTTTCAACCTTGACGGCCGGCAAGGAGCTCAAGATTTGACACGAAGAAAGAGAATCAAATCCTCCCTCTAGACTCTATTTATTTTTATTATTAAAGTAGGTAACGGCCAAATTATCAGGTGGTTCGTGCTTTTAACGTTTGAATGATTAATTAAATTATTTAAAGTTTTAGTTTTCTGAAAAAATAAAGTTTTGTTGGCTAAATTGATTTATTTAAGTCGCTTTCTATGTGATTATTTTCCGTTTGGGGAAGGAGAAAATCCACAAGGAAATCGATGTTGAGATGAGATATCAAAATAAAATCGGAAAAGAAATAAATGGGACATCATGTTCATGTGCATTGGCTTTTTAAACTACATTTAAAATAGGAGTAAACGATTTTTTTTTCCCATCCAAATAATAGTCTAACAACACTTTCTCATCTAAGCTTTTAAACGATACAACTTTACTTCTCAAACATTATATTTCGAAAATAATTTTCATTAAATATAATGATGTTCATTATGAATAAGAAAATATTATTCTCTCTTTTCTCTTCCCGAGCGCACGCTTGTGCGCCCATTCAATGCGCCCAAAAACTTGGAGTTGGGTGTGGCCTTTTGTCGAACGGTTTGTGTGCACACTGGAAGAGGTGGAAGGTGAGAGTGTTGGGGAGTGTCGTCAACCAGAAAATCAACAACATAAGCAACAACACCACAAAAGATATTCCTTAATCATCTTCCAACAAATCAACAAATCATAATCAAAACAAAAAAAAAAAAAACACCCCAGGGAGAGGAGGCTTCGATCGGCGGCGTTTGGCGAGCAACTAGGGTCAGGAAAGATAGGGATTAAGAGATGGGCCAATGATGCGATTGGTGGAGACGGTATGATTTTTAGTGACGAGATCGACCGGAAAAGCTTCAATCGCACCAAAACAAACCAAAGGTAGTGACCGATAAACAACGGGCAAATTGGTGTGGGATGGTAAGGGATTTTGGTGAGGGAGCCGAGGGGAGTAATTTGGTGGTGATAGGGAAGTTCGACGACACTGGAATCTGGTTTGGCTAAGGACATTTTCCCGCCCATAAAGATTCAAAATACAACTTTATTACCCAAACGTTATGCTCTATTAATAATTTCTGTTAAATACAATGATATTTATTGTTATGACGAAAATATTCTTATCTCTTCTTCTTCTCTTCATAGCCTCTATTGTGGTTGTTGGCAACTACTGCCGGCCTTTTGGCTATTTTCCAGCCAATTTTCTTTCCAATCTTGACAAGAATCAACTCAAAAGTTTCGATTTCAACCTTCTTTTGCCCCAACGAATCGATTTTTGGCCAATTTTGGCTGAAAAACGCCCTAGTTTCCCGTGACCCACGCCCACCGCGCGACAGTCGTTTTCAGGTCATTTCGACCTAAATTCGGAGTCGTTGAGCCATCCCACCACCACCACTTAAATACTCTGCATCACTCCCTCACCAAAACCCTTCTCAGTCTCATCCGTCTAACCCCTCCATTCGTTGGCCACCGCACATGATTGGTTTGCGCAATTCTTACCCTTTTCTGGCTGCTTTTGGCATTGGAAATCCCTCTTGAGACCACCAATCAACTCACCGACCCCCCATCTCCAAAACCTCCAACCTTCTCGACGTCAATTGCTCACCATTTGCCGGCCTCCACTCACCCAAAGGTTTGCGATTTTGGTGTTTTTTGGGTATGATTGGTTTGATTGGAGTTTCTTTCTAAGGAATTGAAAGGAGATTGATCTTTGGAGGTTGATTGGTATTGTTTTCGAAGTGATTTGTGTTGTTTTTCTAGGATTTTGAATCATTTCTAACATTGGAAATCAACATTTGTGAAGTTGGCACTCCACCTGTTCGAAAAAAAAGCCTAAGTCAACTTTGCCAACACCCTTCCATGAAGCTAGTAGAGTGTGCGTTTAGCCGACAAAGATCAGTGCAAAATGTCGGTGGCTGGCCAAAGAAATAAGGAGAAAAGTTAGAAAAACTAAATTAATGTTAATTGACTATCCAATCCTTTTTTATAACGGACTTTTAACTATCTTGACTTTCTTCACAACAAAATTTACTAATAAAATTGTAGTGTAGGTAGTAAAGTTGTATTTTAAAACTTTTTAGGTGGAAAAGTGTCATTAGATCAAACCTTGTATGAGAAAAAGTCATTTACTCTTTAAAATAAGTTAGAAAAGAAGGAAAAAAAGACTTCTCAACTTTTACCCTTATATAAGAAACATCTTAGATGACCTACTCTCCCATTGGTTGGTGTGCCTGTGCCCTTGCCTATCTTTATCTTTCTTTTTTTTTTTTTCTTTTTTTTTTTGGCATTATTTAACTATCTCTAACCTAACTCAATAGTTAAATAAATAAAATATTCATTTTCTAGAATGGTAGGTATTGAACCAAATTATATCTCACAAGTAAAACAATTTAATTTGAATATTTTTAATTATAATATTAGAGGTTTTGATAACCTCTCTAATGTGATTTAAATCTTGTTGATGATCAAATATAAGTTTCAACAAAATCAAGAACAAGGGAGACGTT
>WYDK02000027.1:10071858-10081883 GCA_009867345.2 Toxicodendron radicans | reverse complement strand
GATTTACTTACTGAGCATTAGCGCTCACTTCGTTATTTTTAAATGTTTTGCAGGTAATAGATGAGATGCGATCGGACGGGAGTCGACTGGCGAGGGAGCATTGTGGGCCACTGTTGACACTTTTGTTATTTTGTGATATGTATATTAATGTGAAAAAAGATTATGTATAATTTTTTATGTAATCTTATTTTGTATATAAAGTAAGGCGCACACATATTTTTAGTTATGAGTTTATTTTTATGTATTACATATTGCACTATTTTCCATTATTTCTATCTAGCTAGTAGTATATTACAATACTCTACCCCATTCAGAACCTTTCTTGAATGGTTCAAATCTCTTGACACATGGATCGGATACCTTGGTTGTCCTGGTACTACCTTTGATCCTACCAGATATTGTGTTTTCACCTTCCAACGAGTTACCCGCAGAAACAATTCTGCTCCCTTCTTTGATACTCTTACCTCCAATGGAAATCTTTCATATTTCCGGTCCCACCATTTCTCTCTTCATGAACAGTGGCAATCATATACCACCACACTCCAGTACCTTCAAGGTCATATGTGCCCACCTCAATCACTTTTATCCTTATTTTTTAAAAGAAAATGAATTAGGCCCAGGAGAAGCTCCTTGGAATGATCTCCCTTTGGATTACTACCGGCAACTCTTACGAGCTTATTCAATCTACCTCGACTCTCAACCAAGGCCCAGCTCTTCATCTCGGCCCAAGGTAAAAGGATTAATCTCTCCAGTCCAATATGAGCAGGTTCTCAATTCCAGACCACCCCAAGACTTATTTGATCTCTCCACTGGCCAACCTGATCCAGGAGAATCCTCATCACCTTATGAAGAAGTCCTCCCAAGCGAATCACAACCACCTGAGTCTCCACCTCCGTATTGGCAGACTCTCAGATACTCTCAAGATCCAAATGATTCAGAAACTGGTGATCCCTTTGCCCCAGATTTCCATGATCCAGACTTTGACCCAGCTCTCTATCAAGATTTCGTCCCAGATACAGACTCTGATGATCAGACTTAAGTCTCAGCCCAGCTTCCAGAATGCCCATCTTCTAGAAGTCTTATCTTTGTATAATTATTGCTTTTTAATTACGTGTTTTATTTTTATTTGACCGACACTCGATCCTATGTAATATCAACACTTGTCCCCTACGTGGACGGTTGACAGTCTTTCATTTTTCGGTCCAGTCTCTTGTAACCACGTATCCCTCTACGTGTTTCATTTGTATGGTTTGTTTTTACTTTTCTCCTCCTATATAAGGAGCTCTTCCTTCTCTTTGAAGGCAGAACACTCATAAATAAAATGCTAGCTTCTTTCTCAATAATCTCTCTCTAAGTTTTCTCTCTTTTCTGCCTTAGCTTTGCTTAGCTAGAAATACTCACGTGGCAGCCCTTGCCTCAGCTATGCCATCCAATTCACTATGATCCTCCTGGTTACTGAAGATGAGCACCCACCATGCTCCACCTGAATAGGAGTTGTACCGGCCAAAGGAAGCGCCGAAGATCGCTCATATTATTCAGCCTTCATGGTGTTCCACCATCTTCCGTCGTCTTCTTCAGCCATATTGGCATCAGAGCCATATTTGTTCCATACTTATGAATAATTCTAAGTCTCACTAATACTGTCCGTCTACTATTCGAAACAATGATCTTTATTTGGAAATCTCTTGACAAAACGGGCTACGCTTGAACCTAGTTTCCTTCGAGAAACCGGTGGCTTTGCCTAATCAAGCCTCTGGTCTAAGCAAACTGGTTTTTAAGATTGCTTCATGCTACACCAGCTAGCTGGAGATATTTCCTTCTAAATATCTTTGATTCTTACAGTAGTTACGCATAACAGTATTATGTGCGTCATTCAAACGACATATTACACATCATTCTTTCATTTTTGGCCAGTTTTATTTCAATAGGGCTACTTTCAGTATTTTGATGCTAAGCATTAGCAATGGCAGAAAGAGTTTTCACCATCGTGCAAAAACCACAGATTAAAAGAACTTTCTCTTTTTCCTCACCCCGTTCCTCTTTCAGCAGTACCTCTGGTTACTCCTCATTTATCCTTAGTAACGAAAACAACCGACCATGCCTCCTCCTTATATGAGTTATCCTACATACCTGATGGAGATAACACTCCATTAGACAACCTCATCACCCCTTCCCCATACAGACCCCCTGCAAAACGAGCTGTTAAACTTCTCTCCTTAGTCAAAGAACCTCCCCATTTGACTAAAGAATATGTATACAGTTCCCGCTTTGATCAACATGGCATTCTTGCTACAAGTGCTGAACAGTTTTTCCCTTTAAAATTCTCTGAAGATCTCCTTCATGCTTGGCTCGCTGATGGCTACACCCATCTTCATTTTGGTGCAGTCCACCTTGCTCTTACTTTCCATGGTCGTAAAGGTCTTCCAACCACTACACGTGTCGCATTACTTGACACTCGCTTCCCCAAATATGTCAGTGCTAGTATCGGAAGTTTGGAGACCACCCTAAATGCTGGCACTATTATGGTTACTTTTTATCCTAACTTCAATATGTTGTTACAGGATACTTCTCTCCTCTCTGCTCTTCAAGTTCAGATTCAAATTGCTGGAGAAATACCTTCTTCTGGATACATGGCCACTCTCCATTATCAACTGGTCTATCGTGTCCAGAACCATGACTTTGATCTGGCCCCACCTAAAGATGCTTCTTTAGCTGGTCATGCTCTTTTACTAAAAGTGCACAATACGACTGACACTCTATCATGCACTTACATTCCACGACAAATTCCACACGAAGAACTTGCCACACTCATGCCAGACAAATGACTCACTGCTTATGAGACCACTCATCCATCTGCTGAGTCTAATCAACCTATTCAGACTACCCAGTATACTTTTCAGACTCTTCCTGATGGCACCGTTGAAACCCGATATCACAGAGATTCTACTTCCCATACATCTGCTTTCTGCACCCTTCTTCCTATTTCCCCACCTTCTCTTGCTAAACGGGAATCTATACCTATTATGGGCTTCAACAACTCTGGATTACCTGTTTATGCTTTCAAAGATCCAATCACAGGTCATAAATATTTTGATGTCTGTTGTGATTGTGAGATTTGTTACGAAGCAGCTGATTGGCATTCTCCTCAGCCTCCACCTCTTCAAAGATCTCCAAGGTCTTCCCCATGCAAACGCATGG
Organism: Toxicodendron radicans; assembly: GCA_009867345.2. Lineage (NCBI taxonomy): Eukaryota > Viridiplantae > Streptophyta > Magnoliopsida > Sapindales > Anacardiaceae > Toxicodendron > Toxicodendron radicans. The sequence goes on along the minus strand of WYDK02000027.1, from coordinate 10,078,685 downwards.
CCCAACAATACAAGAATGGAGACCCTCATATAGGCCCCCTTGGTTAGCCTAGTGGTAAATTTGACTATTTGGTTAACTATTTAGCTCCAGCTTCATCTTCTATGGGCCAGGCCCCTCCTACAGGATGGACACCCAAAGATGACGTCTCTATCCTTGTCCCAGTCCCTACTTCTATATTAGGGCCACCTCCTGCGACACTTCCTGTTCTTAATCCATACTATCAGAAGGCTCTACGCCACATTCAGAAAGAACAGGCTCAACAAAAATCAAAGGCCTCCTCAGCAACAGTCTCTTCTAATACTTGCTGTATGATGTCTAACTTTTATCAGGCTCCTCCTGATACTTCTGTTTTTCAGCAGGCATCATCCTCGGCCTCATATTCAGAATACCCCCCATTGTCTTTCTACACCAGAGAAAAATCTTCCCATGCCTGGAAGATTTGGGATCCTACTTCCATTGATCCTACAGGAAGGCCCCTAAAGCCATCTCCAACTGACACGGTCCTCAATTGGCAGTTAGATAATGCAGTCCGACAAAATGCTTCTTTATCTCGAATAGAAGCCAGCCAGCGTCGACTTGAACAAACTCTTACTTCTAGGATGAATGCTCATGATCGAATCATCCAAGAATTAAAGCAAAAGATTGACATTCTTCACCATGAGATCCTCTCTCTTATCCAACAAAGAAGAGATTTCTCCAATGAAGGAAAGGAGATGCAATCTCTCAAACAACAGTTTGGCTCCATTGAAGCACAACCTAAAGCTAGAGAGACAACATCTGCTTGGCCCTCTTGGCCTACTACTACTCCAACCCCTACTTATGGTTTTCCCAAGACATCCCAACAACTAGTAAGTTCTTCTTACTATCCACCTGCAAACCTCTCTGTTTTTAATCCACCTCCTCTCTCTGCACCCAGTTGGCAGTAGTCCAAAGGGAGATCATTCCAAGGAGCTTCTCCTGGGCCTAATTCATTTTCTTTTAAAAAATAAGGATACAAGTGATTGAGGTGGCACATATGACCTTAAACCCTAAACCCTAAACCCTAAACTTTTTTTTTGGATAAGGTAATAATTAAATAAAATGGCAAAAACTGTACAAAATGCAAGAGACAGACCCAGGCAAACAGAAAGCCACAGTTGGCCAAAAAAAGAGCACGCAGGCTCTGAAGTGTCCACTGGTCTCACTATACTACAACCCCCCGGTGCTTTCTAAAAACTAACAACTGTCTTACCCTTGTCTTGTACAACTGGCTCTATATGAATCATTGGCTGATGACAAACATGGCCAAATAAGCAACACTTAGGGCAACTCTTAGGAATCCACTCATAATAGACATTAATCTTAATGGGCTCCGGCGATAATACACACTGAATTTCAAATTGTCGCTTGAGCGGCTTGGTTGTATCTAACTCAACACAAACCCGTGCATATGACAATCTGGTACATTCGTAAGTCATCTTATCACAAGATAAAGGTCGGCCCAACATACTAGAAACTGTATTGAGCCCTTTTTGAGTCCATAGCGAAAAAGGTAACCCATGTAACCGAGCCCAAATCGGGACCTTCAAAATATGACTCTTGTCAAAATTAAACTAAGCATGCCACTGTTGTAGAATAATTGACTTACCCCCAAACATCCATGGTCCCCTCTCTAAAATAGAGTGAACATCATCATCAGACTTAAATCTGAATAAAAGAAAACCAGTATCGGTGGACATAACATCCTCTAAACCATCTGTTTTCCAAGCTCGAAAAGCAATAGAATGGGCCGCATGAAAAGGCATAGAGTACCCCGGGAAAAATACCACAACACAACGTCGTCAAGTACTATCACTACCCCCAATCACATCATCAGAGATACAAAGCCGATCATCCTTAATATTAAGAGCTATACTATCAAGGGTGAAATGACTACTAGTATCAATTACTCGTACCTTATCTACCTAAGAGGAAGATGGTTTGGCAGCGGCTTGAGTCACATCTTTTTTCAACACATCCGGTTTTGTAGCCGGTTGCTTAACACGAGGCTCAGTTGATGCCCAATTCAATTTGAATAACTTCATGGAATTAGGCATCTTTTTCCCATTTAAATTATGCAAAGCTTTACTAGCAATAACATTAGTTTCAAAATTAACAAATCCAAAGCTGGAGTTCTTGTAGTGATACCTTTGTGCCTTTAACGTCTTCATTTGCAAATGTATTGATCAAGTACTTGTCATCCATCCAAGATTCCAAATCTCCAATCCATAATGATTTTCCCATTATATTGGGAGGCTTGGGCTGCTGGGGTATGGTGGAAGAGATGTTAATTTGGTTGGTTTGTGTTAGGGAAGAAGAGGGGTCGTTTGAGTGTGGAATGGTTGGTTCGGGCATTTCGTCGAATGCTTGGCGGGGTGCCAAAAGGTTTCATATTTTTGGAAAATGAAAGCTGGGAAAGCTTGATAAAAATGTTTATATAATGTAGTTAGTGTGTTTTGGTCAAAATGGATTGGAAAACGAACTCAATAAGCAAATTCCCGTAAAAAAATAGCAGTTTGCGCTGCTTGGCCACGGGTGCGCGCAGGGCATGCTTGCACACGTGCTGGTCCTGCTCTGATGAACGTTGGTCTAGGGCTTCTGTCAAACACCTTTTGGGCGATACTTTGGATTGAAAATCCCGATCAAATACAAATCACCCAGACCCAAATGATATACCAAAAGAAACACCAGAGCATAAGGAACATATTAGTGCAAACAAAATAAAAAAAAAGAGCCACAAAAAAAAATCGGGAAAGACCGACGGACAATGCCCAACACGAACGGAGGTAAGTGCGATGGTCATTGGAAAAAAGCCAGATCCCGAAAAAAAAGGTAAGGTTTTGTAGAGGACAGCGAGTTGAGTTCAACGGTGGTCTCGAAATAAAATTTCGACGAGGGAAACGACCAGAAACAAAAAAAACCTGATTTGCAGGTCACCGCTAACGTGAGCTACGATCTGCTAACCTGAACCAATTAAAGACAAAATTGGCCAGCGGTACACGTTAGCACGCTAACATGAGCTGCACTACAGTAAATTTCAGAGAAAACAAATTTCACTCTCACCCCTAAACCCTAAACCCTAAACCCTAAACCCCAAACCCCTAAACCCTAATCCCTAACCCCTAAACCCCAAACCCTAAACCCTAAACCCTAAACCCGAAACCCGAAACCCGAAACCCGAAACCCTAAACCCTAAACCCTAAACCCTAAACCCTAAAACCCGAAACCTGAAACCCTAAACTTGAAACCCTAAACCCTAAAACCCTAAACCCTAAAACCCTAAACCCTAAACCCTAACCTTTAAACCCTAAACTTTTTTTTTGGATAAGGTAATAATTAAGTAAAATGGCAAAAACTGTACAAAATCCAAGAGGCAGACCCAGGCAAACAGAAAGCCACAAACGGCCAAAAAAAGAGCATGCAGGCTCCGCCAAAACTGATTAGGTAAATGCCATATCATATGAAGCTGTGCCGAGATCTCATACTTTGGCGCTAAACCCAAAATCTTGGCCTAAACTAAGTCACAAATAGCAGATACAATATCCCGGTGAGAACTGCAGCGCTGATGAAAGACACGATTATTCCGCTCATACCACAGAAAATAAACTGCAACATCAAGTACTAACCACGAGAGAAGATGACCATAGTCACCTTTATGTCTGAGATGTAAACAAGCCCACTAGAGCAAAGGAAACCAACTGAGAGATGGCCAAGAAGAGAGCGCCTAGCAGTAACCTCTCGCCAAACATAAGAAGAGAAATCACCACTGAAAAAAAGGTGCTCGTGAGTCTCAGTAGTTGATCTGCATAAAAGGCACATGGAGGAGGCAATCACACTGTGAGAAATAAGGCGATCCATAGTGCGAAGCCGGCCCATAGAAGCAAGCCACAAAATGAAGGAGTGGCGTGGAATATGCCCCGGAAACCATAAAAGGTGATGGATGGAAGTCACCTCCCATCTGTCCCGTAACACATTCCAAGTCGAGTCAATGGAAAATCTGCCAGAAGAGTGACCCTTCCAAATACAACGGTCCAGAAGACCCACTGAAGGTCGCATCGTAATAGAATCCCATATATGCTGAAGGTCTGCACTACCCATCGGGAAATCCCATGTACCATCGCGGATAATATCAAACACCCGAGCATCCCAAGGTAAACCTGTAGAAGTCAGAGTCCTAAAAGAGAATAAATCACACAAAGGCCCCTGTGGAAGCCAAAAATCCTACCATAAAGAAGTATCGCTACCATCCCCAATACACGTCACAAACAAACCACGACACCAGTCCATACTAAGGAGGATCTTCCCCCAAGACCATATAGCCCCAGAGGTAACACGAACCTGCCAAAAAGATCTTCTATGGAGGAGCACAATAAACCCAAGAGGACCAAAAAGAGGAAGGATCAGTAAGGAGAGTCCAAACATGCCTGAGAATAGCTGTTCTATTCCAATCTCGAATCTTCTTAATCCCCAAGCCGCCCTCCCTCAGCAGATAGCAAACAGAAGACCAAGCAACTTTGGCACCTGAAGAAGATAAAGAAGTACCCTTCCAAAGAAATGAGGCCAAAATACTCTCAATCCGTCTAACAGTAGCAGCTGAAAGAATAAACATAGAAGACCAATAAACCTGGATGGAAAAAAGCACTGACTTTATCAATTAAAGCCGGCCTGCATAGGTTACAGATGTTAAAGTCCAGAACCTAATCCTGGATAGAATCCGCTCTAACAAGGGCCTACAGTCAAAATGCCGGAGCCGAGAAGAAATCAAGGGAACCCCCAAATACCAGACTGGTAACACCCCTAACTGGAACCCCCAAATACCAGACTGGTAACACCCCTAACTGGAACCCCAAAAGTGACTGCAACCCAACTCTTTCCTCATCAGTAACCCCAGAAAGAAACATCTGACTTTCTCTGAATTAGTGACTAAACCCGAAATCCTAGCAAAGGGGTCCAAAGCAAATTTAATCAAACTAACAGAGGAAATATCCGCCCGAAAAAAAACCATCAAATCATCCAAAAAACACAAATGAGTAATAGCTGTCTGACTACGTCTCCAATGATAATGGAACCTTGTACTTTAAGATGTCTCCCGAAGAATGCCAACCAACCCCTCCATAGCCAAAACAAAAAGGTATGGTGAAAGAGGATCTCCCTACCTCACACCCCTGGTGGACTGAAAAAACCCATAGAGCTCTCCGTTCATAGCCACCAAAAAGTAGGGTGTAGTAATACAAGTCATAATCCACCTCACCATACGCTCAGGGATGCCAACAGTATGCAACCCCAGAAGAATGAAATCCCAGCTCACAGTGTCAAAAACTTTTCGAATATCAACTTTGAGAGCACATCGAGGTGAAGTATCCCGAAGATGATAATTCCGCAAAAGCTCTTGAGTCAACAAAATGTTATCAGAAATCCGTCGTACTGGAAAAAAAGTCGACTGAGAACTCCCAATGACATCCGACAGAACTCCTTTAAACCGATTCACAATAACCTTAGTAATGCACTTGTATAACACATTACAACAAGATATCGGTCTAAAGTCACTCATACGACTAGGACTCTCCACCTTAGGAACCAAAGCAATCCTTGTCGCATTAACACATCTAGGCATCTCACTAGTGGCAAAGAAGAACCTAACAACATCTCTAAAATCAGCACCAATAACCTCTCAAGCTCTCTTAAAAAATAGAGAAGTATACCAGTCCGGTCCAGGGGCTTTATCATCCGGGATAGAGAATAAAGCAATCTTAATCTCATCGTCTGTGATAGGAGCAGTCAAATGAGAGATCATATGAAAAGAAATACGGCCAGAAAAATACCTAGACGCCACCTCAATATGTGGCCGAGAATGGGCGGTAAGGAGACCCTGAAAAAACCCTACCACCATCTGCCATAAATCCCCACGATCAGTAACAAAAATGCCATCATCATCAATCAAACCATGGATGCGATTTTGAATCTGCTTGTGAATCAGTAACCTATGAAAGAACTTAGTATTTCAATCCCCTAAATTCAACCACTGAATCCGAGACCGCTGCTTAAAGAAAGCCTCATCATCTCTGGAAAGACAGATATACCGGTTGGCAAGGTCACTCTCCTGAAAAATACATTCAGCAGAAGATGGGTTCTCATCCAGATTGGCTTGGTCGGCAGCCCAATGGGCCCGAGCCTCAATCACCCTACTAGAAATATGGCTAGAATCTCTAAAATGCAAAGATTTGAACTTATGTTTCAATAACCAAAGCTTCTGGGTAAAACGAAACATAGGGGTCCCTGCAAAAGGCTCGTCCCAAACCACACGGTCAGCCTAAACAATCAAAAATTTAAATGACATGGGCACCTTTGCAAGGCGAGTACCAAACCGAACAACCATAGCACTATGATCAGAAATATCACGCGGCCGAATTTCTGAAACTGTGGTTGGCCGGCAGAGAAACCAGGAATGGGACCCAAAAATCCAATCAAGTTTCCTCAAGATAATCCCATCATCCTGCTGACCATTATGCCAAGTGAACTGAAGCCCAGTATAAGGAACCCCAATCAACTCTGCATCATGAACGCACTGACTGAAATCATCCATGTATCCATGCCACTCAGAATCTCCACCCACCCTATCAGAAGCCCCCATAATAGCATTAAAATCTCCCAACACAAGCAACGACAACCCCTCTACATCAAACTCCTCAGCTTGAACCCTGAGGAAATCCCACCACTCACGACGATTCCCAAGGTCATTAGAACCATACACAAAAGTAACTCCAAAAGTAAAACCCTCAACTAAATGAGTAACTCTGCATGTAACCTCC
>WYDK02000027.1:10043210-10056349 GCA_009867345.2 Toxicodendron radicans | reverse complement strand
GTTTGTCTAAATCCTTAATTCATTATACAGTATTTTATAAATTAATATGAATGATTTTGGGTTATCATTGAATAATGCGTATCAATGATTTGTTGTTATATTCATGATTGATTTCTTGAATTGAATCTTACAAATCATATATGTTCAAACATATATATATGACTACCAAATATGGAAATATATGATTCAAAGGTCATACTATTGTACCATGCATGTATGGACCATGCATGTGTCACACATGAACATTAACTTTTTACTTTAAAATACTTTAAACGCATTCGAAAAAGAAAAAACAAAACTTACTTGGTAGTGGTAGTGCCATGGAATTGAAAAGGGAGCTTTGGGTTTAGGGAGAGTGTTTTGAGTTTCAGAGCCATCTTTCTTGTTATGCTTAATTGCATGCCATGAAAATGATGAATGGATATATATATGTATAATCGGGTTGGTTATGTTTTTGAAGATCAAAACTATTAGTAATGTGTTCTATTCTACAGAAGATCATAAATGGTTTACCTACATATTAGTTGGGAGTGTTAAATACTTTAAATGCATGCCTTTAATGTATCATGACATACATTTAATTACGCAGCTACGTGGATGGGAATGAGACAGCAACAACATTTCTATAAGTCACACCAAAACTGAAGAAGAAAGCCTTTAATTTCAGGCATTAAACTTAGTAGGAAAAGACAACCGATCTATTTATTCATGAAAAGAAAACGTGGTACGGTGGTAGTAAGGGGAAGATGAGTGGTCACCCATCCCATCATCTCTTATTCCTCTTTTTCTGTTCTGGTTTATTAATGATAATTCCCTCTAAAAGTCTCAACTAATATTAATACTTATCACAACTCCCCACAGTAACAATTCTATTCAACAATTCCTTCATGTCCCATCTCATTAAATTCCTTTATCCACAATCAAAACTTCTTACTATCAAGTTTACACTGAGGAGTTTTAGATATATGCCATAAGATAGTAGCAAAACAGGAAGGATAAAACAAAACCACTAAACATGACTACAACTCTGCTGTTCCGGCATGGCAGAACCTGGTTTCAGAGATGACAGGGGAGATGTTTCATTTGGGTTCATACTTGTACCATCAGGAGGCAAACACCTTTTTGAGAAAAATTTCGCAATACTCTTTCCTCTTCCGCTATTTATTTCTGCAAATCAGATAACAGATAACTTATTTTTGTAAAAAAAAAAACATATATATCCAGATGATGAAACAACCTAATTAAAACACAGATGAGGTTCACATACCAGGAGATATTGACAAGCCAAGCTTCACTAATATATCCTTCTTGACCTGCACCACAAGATTACTAAGACTTAAAAAATAATCTAAATTGCTAACAAGGAAGAATTTCCCAGGCTTCAGCCTTCCACAGTCAAACCCACAACAATGCCCTAGGTATAATTGATGCCTCAAAAGTCAAAACCAAAATGTATATACAAATCACAAGAAAGCTTTGCTAGAATGTAATGATAAATCCTTAAGTATGCTCAATCAAAGTTGCAAGATACACAACCCAGCACAAATACTCGTGGAGGCCCAAATCAACCAGAAGTCATTAATAGATTCAAATACGGATAATAATGTTAATGATTTCAAATAGCATTAATTAATTAATATGTATGCATGGATGGATGTATTTTTTCCATATAAGAGCACAATAGGAATCAAACTCCTACAAGAATAATGCAAATATGGAATTAGTAACTAACCTGCCAACGATTATCTGTAAAATCTGATATCTCACGTACTTTATTTCTTAATTGAGACTTTGAAACAGAAGGGAACTTCTGCTGTAAAGACTCCACAACCTTATTGATACCTGTTGAGCATGAGTTAATAACGGAGACCTGAAAATCAAAGGGGTACATTAGCTTCGATTCATCACTGTGGTATTAATATCAGAATATGGAACAGATGTATTAGAATATCTTTGCTCCTTCAAACAAAACATAATATCAACGACTTCCATAGTTTTTGATGGAAAGTTACACACGGTCTCACGGATGTTTCTTATATTAGCTCCAGAAAAAAAGAAAATTGCAACTTACAACTGCAGGCAAATCTGATTCTGGTATAGTTCTCACAGTTGAAACCGGCGTTGTACTGCCTTTGACATTAGACAAGCAAACCTCTTGATCCTCATCATTTATGCTATCAACAGTTATTTCTACAAGGATACCATCAGGGAATGCGCGCATGCTCAGAGCTTGCAAGCATGTCTGCTCCATTTTAGAAGTACCACTGAGATTTTCAACCATTAAAAGCGGGGCCTTTTCATGCATCAGATTCAATATAATCAAGGGTTGATTTTTCCGAAGAGCATGCTCTGTTAAATTGTGAAGATACTTCTGTTGCCGAACTAATGCACAGGATTCTTCATTTTCTAACTCCTGCTTACAGCTAGGAGAACTTTTAGTCTCCTCAACAGAGTAATCAACTTCCATCCTCTCAACTTGTACGCCCTACATGGTAAAGACAAAGAAGATAAATAAAATGTACTTCCACAGATGTTTTAGAGTATGGAAGGGTAAATTTTGGTAGCTAAATTCCTAATAGTGTGGCCCCAGGTGAGCATCCAAAACATACTTTCATTGCATGATCACTAGGTCTCTAGTGACAAACCCACAAAATTCTTCTACGCTCAGTATCCAAAATTCTAACTGGACAACAGTTTGCTATTTATTTTGAGTTTAGCAAGTGCTTATGATGAGTAACCAATCTAAAGAATTTCCCAAAGTGAACTCATCGACAAACTTAAATATGATATAAACGAAATGATAAAACACATGCTTGCTCTCTTTAATAATTGCTAATTATTTTTAAGCAATGTATCCAGTTTTTATGTGAATAATGTCATGTGATATATTTTCATTTTGTTTGGTAAACCCAAACTTAAGTGTATATTGGCTTGAAAATAAGCTGGTAGTGTTATAAAAAGTGAATAAACAATTATTGTTACCATTCCCCTATGATGTAAAGGTCCACAAAACCAAGAGATTGGGTTGTGTGGTTAGAACCTTAAGTTTCAACAGGGAGGTTAGGGGTTCAACATCCTTTCTGGCCACATATGTCCAAAAAGTTCTCTAAATACCAAAACCATAGGGCCTGCCATTAATCCACAGCTTAAAACTCATTGAAGTGATAACAAAGATGAGAGGATTATCCAAACATATTTAGCAGAGTCCACAAAAACTAAGTAATAATGGATGACATATGAGTCCAAAGTGACTGGGATCAATAATAAAGTTATTCAACTACGTTCCTGGATATCATTATATCAGACTTTAAAGTATCACATTCAATAATACAAATAATATAAAATAATTACAATAATGCATCTTCAACGCCATGAGATTTCATTACTTACCTCATCTTCTGAGAGATAACCATCAGGAACGAAAAACCCATCTTCAGTTTCCTCTTCGTCTTCAACTTTTGAACCTTCTTCTTCATCATCTTTATCACAGTCAGAGAGGCTTTCCCCTGGATCCTCCTGCACCATGAAAATGCCATTTGGATATCACTAATTAATTCTAGGTTTTTATTTGAAGTTTAGATAGAGAAATTCTCATTACCTCTTCCCATTCTTCATCACTATCAACATCATAGTCCAAATCCGGGTCCTTCTTTAAAGGATGGCATGGTCCCACAACATGGCTGAAAATATGGAATAATATATCAGTTACACAATCCTACTGAATGTCATCCAGTCATATAGGACATGTTCCTTCCTAGGTAAGGCATGAAAAGGGAGAAAAAATAAAGTAGAAGGTCAAAATAAATCTAATCTTCATTCGAAAATTTGACAAAAATTCCTTTGTTCTACATAAAAAGGCACAAAGCCGCAGAATTTCAACACCGAACAGAGCTTGCTTGTTTCTGATATATATCCAATACACTGCATTAAATGACAAACAAAAACAGATGCTGCCCATAAAATAAAAGTACTAAACAAACAATTAGAAATTCTGTGCACAATTTAAATCAGTAACATGGAAAGAATAAAGTTTCCAATTAGAGGACACAACTCTAAGTTGTACATAAAATCGTATCATGAAATTCACCTGATAGTAAAATCTTTTTGGTAAAAACCATCCATTTCTGTCCTTACCAGTTACCACACTGACAATTGTCACATAGACAACAAAAAACAGACAAGTACGCAGGCATCCTTCAAATTGTTGAGTGTCTAGCTCAGAACAGCAAAGAAAAAAAAAAAACTAGAGAGAAGGGTGGAGATGCATTTACTTCATGAAGAATGTTGGTCCACTAAGCAGGGCAATTGAGCTGTCTTTTATAGCCAGCAAAAAATTGGTTATAAACGAGACTATTCGTCGTCATGAAGACATATCATACTTTCAATTACTCATCAAAGCGGAAAAATCAGAGAATATGATAATAAACAAGAAGCGTCATTTAATCACAATCATAGAATGAGACAATAAAAAGAAACCTTCAAAAGGCATCTCTACGACACAGACTGCACTAGTCAGGTGAGACAAACAAAACGATCAAGAAACAGAGCTTACCTTTTCTTGGGCCAAATACCATAGAATGCAGGTCTATGACTCTTATCAAACTGCAATAATTGCTTTCTCTTGTTGCATTTCTTAGCATCAGGAGAACTATCCGCAATATTAATGAATGATCTATCCACAATAGTTTGTTCACCCCATCGATCTACAGGCTTCTCCATGCACAAATCATCATCTCGACCTAAACCTCTGTTATTAGTTAACTTAAGTTCCTTAAACAATGCTGTCTTAGGCCTCCTACGTAATCCCCAATGCTGATTTTGATTTGAACGAATAGAATGACCAAACTGACGCCAAGAGGATAAATGAGATCTGAGAAATAGATTAAATCTCAGGATCAAAGATTACAATAGAAATTTAACAAATAAAAACAGGAGACAAAAAAAAAACATGGCATCCTACTTGCGAAGAACATCAACATTAATCTCAGCATTTGATGAGAGAACATAGTCCATTGATACAGTAACTGCTTCAGCCACCTTTTCACTCTTCTTACTCAATGAATCAGATGTACTTGCTCTACATGAAGACTCGTCATACTGGCACGAAGAAGTAGTTTTACTTCTTTTAAGAAAGCGTTCCATTATTGAGGCCTGCTTTCTGATAGCAAGTTGTTTTTTTAATTCAGCTTCTTCCCTCTCTCGACGCCGTTGATCTTTCTCAGCTTCCTCTTGCTGCTTTCGTTGTTGTTTCCTAATTTCACACTCTTCTTTCTCACGGCGCCTTTCATCTTTTTCTGCCTCCTCTTGCAAACGTTTTTGCTCCTTTTCCTGAATTATATTATGCCACCAAAGCAGAAAACCTTATCATTGTTAAGTTGGAAACAACATTAAAAAAAAAAAAAAGAATCATTATCGCAACACATTAAATTTCATGTTTAAATTATCCAACACAACATATGATGTAAATCATAACCTAAAAAACAACATAATTTCTTGTAACCATATAAATCTTTATGAGCACAATGGAATCAATCAAAGCAAAATATTATCACAGCATCAATCTACATACATATTATCACAGCCTCATTCACAGATAAAAAGCAAGCAGCCGTGACTAAAAGCCCATAAAAGAATTGAAATTTTTGCACCTACACTTTGCATCTTCTCCTTTTGTAGTTCGCGATCCATTTTCTTTCTCTCTTTCTCAACTTCTCGTTTATTTCTTTCTAATTGTTTGACAATCAAAATCTCTTCTCGCTTGGCATCTTTCTCAACCCTGCAACAATGGATAAAAACTTCAATGAAAGAAAAAAAAAAAAAAAAACACAAAACCTGATAAGGCCATTGCAGATACATACATGTCCGCATCGTTCTTCTTTAACATATTATCCACTAAAATACGTATATCTTCCTCCCTTAACACTTTGCCAAGCTTTTCAGATGCTTTCATCAGATCATGAATTACATTAGGATCACTCTTTGACTTTTGCAGTGCAGTTACCATGGCTGAGATTAACCAAAAACCACATTAATTGAGTATCGCAATAATCAATAACCATCAAAGATAATCATTTTATAACATTTCTATGTATTAGAATGTAGATTGCTCAGAATCATTAAAAGAAAATGTCTCCATGTTTTCATCTTATCCAGAAAATTTTACCAGAAACAGCAGTAATCCTCTCATGAATCTTCTTCCTACACATTCGCCGAATTTTCAATGCCCCACGCACAGAATTCGGAAGCAACTTCACATCTCTGGTCTGTTAAATAAGTACAGAATTTCAATTAGCTGAACCCTAATTACTACACCATTGACCAGATAACAATCCAATGCTAAATAAGTAATTCTAAGGGAGTATATCATAAATTATATTGGGTAACACAGATGAAATCAACAATGAGTAAAAAAAAAATTCACAAAGTAATTACCTCCCAACACCAGAGACAAGCCTGAGTATGATCCTCCAATACATCAGCATCAACATTTGGAACACCATACATTACTCTCTGTCCAACACATACCACCGCACTCTTCACGGCGGCCGAAGTCAAACCCACATTCTCATTCTCCTTGAGCTTCATGTGAATCTCTTCCACCAATTTCGACAACGGTAATGAACTCTCCTCCATCAACGCCGCCACCGACGAGTTTAACGAACCACCGCATGCGGTGAAATCAAAACTCAATCTTTGACTTGTAATCATTTCGTGGTAGTACCGAAAAAGACCTTGCATTTCTTCGTTTAAGCTCTTGATTTGACTCTCTTTCTCTTCTGGGTTAAGTACCAAACACGCTCTCTTACGTTTCACAGCCTTCTTGGGCCGATCTTCGACGGTGCCCGTATCTGCCATTTCCGAAACAAAACGACTACGTTTCTAAGATCTAGGGTTTGAGGTTTCAGAAAGAAGATGATTTTGTCAGAAGAATCAAGAAAGGCTTTTTATTTTCTCTCTTCAAATTTTTTTTTTTTTCTTTTTAATTTTTGGGTTTAATGGGTTTCTTTTTTTCTTGAAAGGTGGGAAACTGTAGCGATGAGACGTTTAATAAATAATATTAAATTTATTATTATTTCATTTTTTGTTTTTCCCGCCCATTGAGAAGATTGTTTTATTTGGCTCCAAAATATTTTCCGTCTGTTTGGCGCCATCAATTTTTTGGGTTTAAAAAGGTGCTGTAGGTTGTATGGGGCGTACGGTGGGGCTAACGTCCAAGCATTGACACGTGTATCGGGGGTTTTTCCTTTTTTATCTATTGGTGACACCCTAACGGGCCTAGGCCCATCACGGCCCATAACAAGGTATAAAAATATTCTGATAATGAATCATTTTGGTTTGGTCAAGCATGCATCAGTATAAGAAATGGACTTCACTACACTTTTTTTTTTTTTCTTTTTTTAACAAGGTATTTAGGTTAGTTTATATGTATCTCGAATAATTCTTAAAAAAAACTAATGTAACAACTCACCTTCCACTTAAATAGTGTCACTTAAATTATAAATATTCAGATGAAAAATTAAATATGCTTCACTATAATCAACTATACTCAATTTTATAAATGTAATATTATTTTGTGTTTCATTTTTCTTGAGTAGAATGTGACAAATGTTAATGAGATGGTTTATGTTAATCTGGTTAGCTTGCCACTTGTTGGCCACATGTCTCCTCTTCATGGACAATAAACTTCAGCTGCCAACTGCAATTTACTTTATCTCCCTAATTACATGTTTATTATTACTGCAATTTCTCAATAATATATTGATTGATAGTTCTGGTTTTGATGCAAGTTTGGCTGCTTACTGTCATCGATTACCAAGTAGTTTATCACTGCACATTCTTCTGTAACCAGGCCTCATGAATCATGCAATTCAGTGATGTTTCTATGAAACCTCTTCTCACAACAAATTTTCAACACTAAAGTACTAATTAATCAATCTGAATCAGCAAACTCAACTCCTAGTTTGACAAAGCATCATCATGAATGTATATTTTTATGGATGCTATGTTACTTTATTAACAAAGACTAATTAAAAAAAAAAAAAAAAAGCCACTAAGGGCCTGCAACAAATGAGTTGGTATATACTGCAGTTTGAGCATGAAGGAGCATATCTTCAGTGATAGCAGCAGTTGTTGAATTTGAAGGGAGGCCATTCTCGCAATCGTAAGCCCATGTTGTCAACTTTCCCAAATCACTAATGTTCTTATACTGTTTCTGTTGTGACAGCTTGTAATCTTTTCTGATAATGTCTTTCATATTTTGGTAAATTCTTACACAATTTTCAAAAGAAATCTTCAATCCCGGATCAGTAGTGTTGTCATGAAACTGACAGAAAGCTTGATAGTTCTTGTCAACTTGTTTGATGGCTAGCTCGATTGATACAAGTGAGAGTAGAGGGAGGTCTGCAGAGTTTGTACGATTGTCACTCAATAATATGCTCTCACAAATTTCTTGGTTCTGAGTTTGGCTACAAATGGAAGAAATGACAGATTGGGTGACACCAACTGAGGGAGTGATCATAACAAATGCTACCAAAATAACACAAGCAGAGGCTACAAGTACAACAACACTACACAAACCCATTTTACTCAAGTTAAATGAAAATATAAGAAATTTTATAATAATTTACCTTGTTCGAGATCTCTAACGTAATCTTGTTCATCTGCATCCAACCTCGCTAAATGGAATGAGCTGATTTTGTGTGATTGTATCCTTTTTAATTTCTTATACAGCTAAGATATGTTAATATTTCCTTCCTAGTCTGGGAGATCTTCTTCTTGATTACTTTCTCTTGTAAACTTTATATACCTCTAGTCTTGAGACTATTTCAAGAGGGAAGTGTTTAGATATAGGGGAGAGAATAATGAAATTATTAAGGCGATGATTGATGGAGAAACAATACTCTCGCCGCCACTAATTTAGGCATGCAGTCTCAGTCAAGTGGTTAGTAGGTTCAGGATAAGTATAAAATTAAAAAATATAAAATTCAATCATGGACATATAAAAATAACTATAGAAATTCTAAAAAGGTAAGGTTGTTAGCAGATGAAGTCTAAACAACTATAATAATTTAACATTCAAAACTGTCCAGATTATTAGACACAAGATTACACAGCATATTCCATATTATTTTATTAATATACAGAGACTACAGTTTAACATTCCACATTATGATGTTAAAAGGCAGTTGAGGCAGCAGTCAAATTGGTCCAATCTTCCAGATGATATCATAAACTTGATCATCAACCGTCTCCCTTATGTTGATCAGATCCGTTTCCGAGCAGTATGCAAGAATTGGCGACATGGAAATATTGAGCTTGCCAGCGTACTGCTGACAAATTGCCATGGTTATTGTTTGCTGTATGATCCTTGTTATAGACGACATACACGGCTTTTGATACTAGAAGAGAAAATAATCAACACCAAATTAGTCTTGATAATGCAGTAGTTCTTGATTCAAAAGATGGTTGGGTGCTTTTCCTAAGAAAGAATACAAATACTTCCTCACTCTTCTTTTACAATCCTTTTACTAATCATCCCATCATTGAATTACCACAACTGGATAAGGAAGTGGATATGAATCGGGATCAGGATCCATTATATCCTGATGTAATAGCCACATTCTCTGCAACTCTAGATTGTTTAATATTAGCTTTATTTGCATCTTCCGAATCTGATAGATATCGTATCAACAAATATGATAGATATTGTGTCAACACATATAAGCTTGGAGATGCATCATGGAGGAAGATTTGCTGTCATCCTCCGTTGATTTGTGACATTATTTGAGGCATAGAGACAGGATATGTGTGGTTTATATGCAGGAAAAAGGAGTGTTGTATTGTTCTTTGCCCGCCTGTTTTATAGGCGCCTTCAACGTTGCACTGAATCTGTGGAAAAAACATCCATATCCTAGGGAGGACCATTGTTACCCCCTGCATGATTACGTGATTGATTCGTGACGCATGGACTGGTTTCCAGTTAAAAGGTTGGAGAATAGATCTTTGTTTCTCAGCTCTGCATCGTTCTCCATTCCAGTGGAGGAAACACTTTTAATCAATCTAAATCACCAAACTCAATTCCTCATATTGGGTGTAATTAGTTAAGCCGGCCCATTATAGAGTTGCAGAGAAGGGAACCGAACAAAACGTTTAAACCGAAAAACATTTAATTTTTCAATAGTAATTAACAGTTAATGAGCAAACTTTCTGATGGGTTAATTTGGTCGTTTCAATACTAGACTTGATTCTCTCTTTTCCCATTTTTGACAACTTGTCATTGATTAATCTATATTAATTTATTTGAAATCAGGTAAAGGTTCTATGACAATGTCGATGGATAGAAAGATGCCAACAGCCAGCAAGGATGAGAACCCGCCTCCTGCACCTAAGAGCAGTAACAAGGGAAAAAAAAAGTGGAAAGGCAGCCCAAGAAGAGGATGATTTGGATAAACTTCTTGCAGAGCTTGTTGAGTGGTCTGTTGTAGTGAAGCCTACTGTCACTCCTCTTTTAGAGGAGAAAGTTGAGGTTCAGCGTCCTGAACCAGTTGCATTAATGAAGGAGAAAGAAAAAAAGAAGAAGGCAGCTCTAGTAAGGAAAACAAGCAAAACCACACAATTGCCTGAAAAATCAATCAAAACCAGCTCTTCATCTGGCAACTGTTATTGCACTTTTTAAGGCAGAGGAAAAAATTGAAGCTACAGAAAAGGAGCTACCCAGAAACAAAACATTGCTGAATTGGATTCTAGGGAAACATATAAGGTTGATATAGGAGAAACATTTACTGTGGAAGCGAAATCAGAGATTGATGATACACCCAACAAGAGTGGAAGCAAAGAAGAAGATGATGATGAGGGGTGGGATGCAAAGTGCTGGGATGATGTTAATCTTAAAGTGAAAGGTGCATCTGATGATGAAGGGCCTGGACCTTTGGTGAAGAAAGAGGAAAACAGTGCTACACCAACTCCTTGTGATGCAGGTGAGACTTTTTGCTTTAAGTTTCCCTGTGAATAGCTATTGTTCTTTTTTTTTTAACATATATTTGTCTCCCATTGTGTTGCAATTATATAAATTTTACTTTTGCCGCTGCTGCGAAGCCAATAACTGCAACCAAGAAAGCCATTCCTCTTCAACCACTGAATGCTGAAGATGCTGAGAACAGATAAAACCTGCCTGTGGTTGAAGATATAGATGAGACTAGGAGGCAAGGTGCTGCAGAAAAAGATAAAGCAACCTCTAAACTGGTTGAAGAAAACCTGCGCTCGCCAATCTGCTGAATTATGGGCCATGTTGACAATAGTAAAACAAAGTTACTAGATTGTATTCGAAGTACTACTGTTCAGCAAGGGGAGGCTGGGGGTATTACAGAACAGATCAATGCAACATATTTCCCTGCTGAGAATATACGTGAGAGAACTAAGGAATTGAAAGCTGATGCGATCATGCGAAACTTAAGTTCCCAGGTTTATTGGTCATTGATAACCCCTGGTCATGAATTTTTTTCCAACCTAAGGTCACGGGGTTCAGGGCTATGATATTGAAATTTTGGTTGTTGACATTATGGATGGTTTGAAATCACAAACAATAAAATCACTGGACTTCTTGAGAAAGAGGCAGACAAAATTTATTATTGCACTGAACAAGGTAAGTTGAATTTCTAGTCTCATTTTTTGCAGTAGGCGTTGCTTTTCTTTTCTATGATTGGTTTTACTAGTGTATTTTTGTCGCCTTTTAGTTTTGTAGGTGGACAGGCTCTTTAGATGGGAAACTTGTTGCAATCCACTGATCATGAAAGCATTGAGAAAGCAGAGTAGAGACGTCAAAAATGAATTTAACATGAGGCTTATGAGGGTAAAAAGCATTCAGCCATTTCTTTTTACAATTAGTTTTTGTCAGTTTGTTGATCCTACTACGTTTCCTAAGTTTATTCTTCCAAGTTTGTTTTCTTTTCACCTGATGGTTGGTTAGTTGAATGCTTTGCATAGTGTGATTCTGAGAATTCTTATTGTTGGATCTGCATGTCAGTAGACGGCGTTGGAGGTCAAGGTAATTGAAGGACATGGGACAACACTTGATGTTGTGTTAGTTAATGGTGTGCTTCATGAAGGAGATCAAATTGTTGTTTGCAGCTTGCAGGCAAGCATCTGAAAACCCTTTTTTTATTTTTGCATAAGACTTGATGAAACGCAGTTCTCAATTTTCACAAAAAAAGTTTTCCACCCCATCTAATGAAGGAAATTCATGCTAAGGTAATGTTTTCTCTTTGCACTTGTTATTTTATAGGAAACCGTCAAAAAAATAGGTTTTTATTACATGGACAAGCTGTCCACATAAAAACGAGGGGTATAAATCTGAAAAAGATTTGAAAATTCAGACATTTGTGTTTGTCATCTCCATCATGATTTCTTATAGCAGGGGGTGGTTTTTTAAACAGGGAACTGGTGTGGAAATATAGGGATCACTTTCTGTGCATGTAACAAGTAAGGGACCAGAGTCAAGAGTGTCTCTAGATTGAGAGCACTTATTTTCAAAAATTTTACACCACCCGTGGTGTCTCTTGATGTCCTATGATCCCATTTCTACACTTTCATTTGCTATTAACAAGTGTATTTCTATGATTAAGGTGCATAGTGTTTTTATTGGAGTATTGTATAATACTTGAATATTCATATACCTTATTTTCATACCCTTTCTTATAGTACCTTATTTTGAGTGAAATTTAGTTTATTTTAACTGCTTTTCCAGTGTTTCTGCTTCAAGATTTTCACTACTTGACAGGATTAGCTTTTTCTTTTTCTACAATTGGAAGCCAATTCTGATTACATATATATTCCAATGTTCTTGCATCAAGTCTTTGCAAATGTTGAATCTGGTCTGTTTCTTTGGTGTATTTTTCCCGATATATGGCTCTTGTCGATCGTTACATATGAATTTTTGTGATAAATATTTATTCTGTGACTTCATTATGATTCATGGGCTGTGTAATTTCAGGGAACTTATCTGCGTCATAAACAAATCAGTGCTGCACAGAGTATTAAGACCACTGCACAGGTGATTGCAACTTGCAGAACATAGCCCTTAAGGCCCTTTTTAGCTGCTTGATGGTCCGCAGAATTCTGATCTACTCTTTCTTGTTTTATTT
>WYDK02000027.1:10004079-10034726 GCA_009867345.2 Toxicodendron radicans | reverse complement strand
TGCCTCAAATAATATTTAGCTGTAAGGCAATGTAATTCTGTAAGTTTTGTGGTTGGATAGGTTAGAATGCTACAGAAAGGACTCAAGGAAATTGGAGTTTTGTCTAGTGCTAGAACTGATCAGTACAATGAGCTGAACCCAACTTCTATAGGTTTGTCCGAGATTCCCTTACTATACATTTCAGTTTATTCTTCCCAATACAAGGCATAAAAGATATGACCTTTTGGAAACACTGTTCAGTTCTAACTCCAAAATATCCAGCACATATTGGTTTCCAAAGTTACAATTAATAGTTAAAATGATATCAAGTGCCTAATTGATCATATCACTATTTCTTTATTTATTTCCAGGTCACTATCTGGGAATGGACGTCCATGATAGTTCCATGGTTAGTTATGATCGTCCTTTGGAGCCAGGCGTTGTAAGTTGTCTCCCTGATTGAATATCTTTTTATCTTTTTCTACTACCTTTCCATTGGCATTTGTTTGTTTCATAGCTGAAAGAGTGATGCTTTATGTTCACAGCCGTTTGCCACCTTTTTTTTTTTTTTTTTTTTTAATTTGTTTTAAATTGGCAGTTTTCATAATGTTGTTTCTAAGCATCAAACTTGAAGTTAGTGAGGTTTATCTTAGCTTTCTTGGTGAACTTAGATTCTAAGATCAACTTTGTTTGCTTCTACTGGACTTTCTCAAGTGATTTCAGTTTGGTATGATTGGTGTTGATTGGTACAGAATAAGTGAATTGGAGTCATTAGATGAATTTCCTAATATCAAACTCAAGACGTACACACAAGGGGGGAAGGGAGACATTGAGTGAGCTATTGAGTGGACCAGAAAGATGTGGTTTACCCATCTCGTGTCTTTGGAAGGATGTATTTGCTATTATATAGTAATCTTAGTAAATAGACAAAATTAAAGAAATCAAACATATAAATGTACCAAATTACATCGTAAGTGTTGATGACTTGTTAAGCAGCTAACTGCGTCTCCATTGGTGACTTCTGGCCTAGTATGAAATTGAGATCCACTGCCTGTTACCTATTTGCATCAGCATAGTCACTATTTTTTTTTTTTTGGTTGTTAAGATTTGATAAAGGTCTGCCATGGACAGGTGATAACGATTGAACCAGGAATCTACATCCCACTTTCGTTTGATGGTCCAGAGAGGTACTAGTTTTGTCTATTTGTGTAAATATTGTTGCACACAACTCCTAATTGTTGTTTATGTGATGTAACCCTCGAACCCTGTATTTGTTATCATGCTATCCTTGCATAGATGCAATTGTTTTTGTAAAATGTTGATGTCGGTCATAAAACGAAGACACATATTGCAGGTTTCGAGGTATTGGCATAAGGATTGAGGATGAGGTTCTTATTACAGAAACAGGCTATGAGGTATAAATTTTGACCAAGTTTGTATTTTCCTTTTGGTATTATGATACAATGGTAGCTGGAGACATGTGGTTGTTTCAAACTTCCGATCTCATACATCTTTCTGATATTAGAAGTGAATGTTGCTTTATTCATATGGTTAGGCTTTTACTCTGATGCTGAAGATATGGGTGCCCACAATTACTTTTGTAGTTGTATCTATTATAAGATATACCAGATTCGAAGATCCTTGAAACATAAATATATATATATATATATATATATTTATAGATACCGTTGTTAGTTGTCTAAACATCAATGCTATACTGCTAAAGTCATATTATATACAGTTAACAGTTACAAGTGGTTGTGTCGAAACAGGTTCTCACAGGGTCGTTGCCCAAGGAAATTAAACATATGGAATCGTTGCTAAATAATTTCAGCCACAGATTTGGACTGGAGAGGGCGCTGTAATGTGAAAGCTGGAGTGAACATTTGCAGAAAATTCTGGAAGAGTCAAGAAGAGTGAATTGTCGGTTGAAAGAAATTACTTAAACAAGCATCTTATCAACAGATTGATTGATTTCTTAAGCTTTAAGAATTGTCCTTGATTTTGGGATTAATTTGTAGCCTAATTCTTGTATAAATTCTTTTCAAACTAATAACATTACCTTCCCCTTGCTTCAATTCAATTCAATTCAATACATTTACTGAAATTACCAAATAAGTGATGGAGACAGATGATGAACAGATGGGCATGTCCAACATTATTCTTAGGTTTTGTATATGCAAAACGTTTAGCTCATTTATAGTTTACCTACCTCCACTCCAGAGCATGTTTACTTTAGGACCATTTCATTACCTTGTCTACTGTCTAAAGGTCATAACACCAAACTGAATTGAATCCAAAGAGTGAACCATTTATGAAAAACCTTTACTCTTAGCCTTGTTTAGGATGAAGAAGACTTTTGAGATGTATTAATGAGCACTGAGCACGGCCAATTCATGATCAATCCAATGGTTACAAGGGTGAGGTTGAGGGTGAAGCTGATGGGCCTCTTTGATGCTAAACATAATTAATAATTTGCTGAAGTGATGTTTAAGATTTCCAAGGATTGTATCACAGTACAAGTCATCCCAATAAATAGGATCCCATTTCCAACTACATTACAAGTGTTTCTCTCTTATTGGTTACCCCCCTTCCAACCCACCGCCATCCCTTTAATTCTGCCATAAATTTTCCAACTGTATCATAAATACAAGCAGCCTATACAAGTTGAAGTAACTCGTCTCATTCATCTAATCAATCAACGGTTGAGTGTTGAGGGTTGAGTGTTGACCGATTAGACAAGGATATAATATTATGTGTCAGTTCACATTTAACTATCAAACATATACAGGGTTTAGATTGTCCTTTGATTAAATTATTAAATTACCCAACTTGTTAGTTTACTTACCTGTCCTCCAGCCATTTCTCAAAGTTTTGTGAAAATACAAGGGCAAATTTTTAGTCTCACAAGTATATAAATATATATCACATATCACACCATTGTTTCACACACTCATTTGTTCTTCTCATCCCAACAAAATCAGAGTTGAAACTGTGAAGTTGAAGGAAAGAAAACATGTCTCTTGTCACAGAAGAAATCAGAGCCAAGGCAGAGATGTACCATGGAGATGAGATATGTAAAGAGAAGTCACAGGAGTTGCTGAGGGAGGTAGGTTTGCCAAATGGGTTGTTGCCATTGCATGACATTGAAGAATGTGGGTATGTGAGAGAGACAGGTTTTGTGTGGCTTAAACAGAAGAAAAGCATAACCCACAAGTTTGAAAAGATTGGGAAGCTTGTGAGTTATGCAACTGAGGTCACAGCTGTTGTTGAACCCAACAAGATCAAGAAACTCACTGGGGTGAAGACCAAAGAGCTCTTGATTTGGATAACTCTGAGTGATATTTATATTGATGATCCATCAAGTGGGAAAATCACTTTCCAGACTCCTGCTGGGCTCAACCGGACTTTCCCGGTTTCTGCTTTTCAGGTTGAAGAGAAAGAGAAGAAGGATGTGAAGGATAAAGACAAGAAGGAAGTGAATGGAGCTGTGCCAGTGAAGGATGTGTAATAAGCTTCATCTCATTCTCTGTAGTGTTTCTTCATGTGCACTTTTTATGTACTGTCCTGTTCTCTTCATTGTGTTACTTATTAAATAAGAAAAAGATGATAGTCGAATTTTATAAGGTGTTAGCCTCTGTGTGTTCTTTTTTTTTTTTTTTTTTATAATCTGGGTTTCCGGGAACAAATTGCTGGGATCCTGACCCAATGTGGTTAACCTTGTTAGTTACTGGTGAAGATTTAATTGCCTGTGTGTTTCAAATTCTATTGATCCCCTTTTTTTAAGTAGTATATGTATATTTTTCTTTTAGCAGATCTCAACATGAGCTAGTTCAAAGATCTACTTATCCGTGTCAAGGATGGGTAAAAGAGAGATTTCCCAGATTGATTAAGCATCAATTATCATTGACCAAGGAAACTTGTTTATTATTTACCCTGACTATGAGCCGTACTAAATCAATATTTTATATTGATATTTTATCAATAAAAAGCAATTGAAACTTGAAAGAAGCAATAAAGATCATTCTCATTTGCAGAAGGTAAAACTGAAACAGTCAATTCATATTACAGATGCTATGAACTTCCTAGGCACCAGCAGGATTTACATTATCAACTCTAATGAATCAAAGGGGAGCTTTAAAAGAAAATTGGAGGTTTAATGCCTAAAATTTAGATGTTAAGGCAACCACCAATGTGCAACTTGAGAGGCAACAGTGCTGGGTACATTTAACTTCTACTACCACCATTGCCAACGCCTAGAGATTGAATCTTATTCTCTTTCTCTCTCTCTCTCTCTCTCTTCAGCAATCAGACTTCAAACCCTGAAAAAAGTCACAAATAGTCAAACCTTTAGTGAAAAAAGTTTGATAATAATTGAAATTAGCAGAAGAAGACTTTGTGTGCAAATCTTTAGCACCAATGTGTAAAGTGGAAAGGGTGAGAGATAAGAAACATGATGAAATGTGCTTTAACCAGTCAGTCAAAGGCAAAATAAAAATTGAAAACCATCATCCAACCAGTGGTCCTCAGTTAATATCTGTTCAATCATGAAATAACACCTTGTCACATGCCACCTCTGAGCACCAACCAATTAGAAAAGCCTTTTCTGGAAGAAAATCTTCCAAATTTGCAGGGTATTTTTTTCCTTTTAATGTTTCTCTTCTTTTTACTTCCCCTATTTGATGGGTGCAATCCAATGGACGATTGATGAAAATTAATAAACTTGAAATCTCTACGATAAAGTCAGTCAAATAACAGAATTTCACGTCCACACTTTTATTTGAAATTATTAGCATGGTCAATAATAACAAACTTTTTCCCCCCAAATTTGATATCGCACCTGAAATTTATCTCAACTAGCATACTATTCTATCCTGAGATACTAGAATGTTGACATCAAAGAGAATGAAGTAACCTTGTCGGTAGACCAGGTTTTTAATTGTATTTGTACCAAACAAATCTGTATGCAGCATCAAATTATAAAACGATGATCAAGCAAAAAATGAAAGAACAATATAGAATTAATACCCGGCAAGTTACAATCCATTTGCCATCAATCCATTCCTGATGTAGCCTTAATTCAGAGTGGTCAAACTGCATTTCCTCATGGGTGTTCTTAAAGTAGACTATGTACCTTGAGTTGCTAAGAACCTTGGAAATCACACCCACCCACCAACCATCATTATACAACGCATCAACCTCATCAAGCCTATTGAAGTTATTGATCACCACAGTATCTGGCGGAGAAGGTCTTATGTGCAGAATATCAATCTCTTCCTTCAAAAACTCTGTATCATCTTCCGTTCTCAAGCTCTGGTACTCAATAAGATATCTGTCCTTCCCAACTGGTTTAATAACAGTTGCAGCAAACCAAGCACCATCAAAACCATCTTCATCACTGCTAACCTCAACTAATGCCCCCTTGTCAAATTTCACTTCAGTCACAGCTTTGTCATGCTCGTCCTCTGTTTTACTTTCCGTTGACGCCTTCTGCAGTTCAAAATTTAGAAAGCTGAGAACATAAACTGCTAAAAACACCCAAAACTGTCAACATACTGACAGGGAGAAAACAAGAATTTACATACAAGAGAATGATTAAAAAAACATGTAATTGAAAAGATTGGCTAGGCTTTGCATTTAAATCCTCCTTGATCAAACGAGTTGTTAGATATCTAGTTTATTTACAGTTTTTGTAGCGAGGGAAACTCTTTTGTTCCAAATTCACTAGTTAGTCACATACCAAATTCAAACATACATGTAGAAAGTTTTTGCTCCTTCAAGGGCTATTATACAATGGCCATTGCCAACACCAATGAAAATCATTCAAGCTTCATAGTTTTCAAGACATCATATATAATTGATCAATCGTTCTCAAGAAACAAGAATATATCAATATCACAAATGCTGGATGACATGGTATTGATACATCCAACAGCAATGACAGAAAACTACAAGACAAATCATCATGGCACATTTATCTTTAAATTCTTTCAACATTTAGTTTAATTATGTGATAAATTCACATCATATCCACATTCTCAGCTCCTTAATCAAGATTATCAATCAGCAAAAGGCAAAGCCAACACGACACATAAGTATCTCTAAGATGAGAAAGGATCAACTTTCATAAATTGCCCTTAAATTTGGCTATACCAGGAGATACTACTGAATCCAAAATTTATTAGTTGGCTCCTTTGAAGTAATGAAAAACATCACCTGAATTTTCATAAAATGCATTAGATTCCTTTTCTACAAGTTAGGTCACTGACAAAAAAAATATACCAATAAGATCTATCTATAGTTTAGCCAGAACTTAGAAAAGTCAATATAAATATCAAAAAAGTAATAAAGCAAAAAACAATAGAAAGTCATTAGAGATGACCTAAAACATATTTACCTGAAACTACAAATGAGAAACCAAGCAAAAGAACTGAAAACAAACAAATAAGGAACAGATATGATTCAAGTAAAACCTTGCATACACAGCACACTCCATTAACTGGAATTCCTTTAGAAATCTCCTTCGACATATTTAATCTATCAATCAAATGCAGAAAAGTTGATCTTATTCTAAAAGCATTAGATCAGAAAAATTGTGCTTTTTTTTTTCCTTCCGTAGAACTGCCACTTCTTTGGTAAGAATATTAACACTTGAGGACTCATTACCAATTACACATTTAAGTTTCTAACTGTAAAACCAAAATGCAGATAGCATAAGAAATTTCTTCAAAATCAAAGACCAATAACATATAATGTACCATCTAAAACCAATCAATAAAGATGATTTATTTTCTTTTCTCCCTTACGAAGTCATATAAAGAAACTTAAGAGGATTCAACACATCACACTAGCTACATCGTATACCATCATTAGGTTCAACCTCCTAATTGATTTCACTTAATAATAAACCTTGACCAATGATGGTTTTCATCTTATAACTTGCCCAAAACCCTTATTGTGTATCATACAAGCGCAAACCCACTGAACTTGCATTCTCATTAACTTATGTAAAGCCAGGCTATTTCAGTAAAGAGGCAAGCTGCATAAAATCCCACCAGCTATGAAATCGATCTGCATGCAATTGCTTTTTCGATTACCCCATGTGATCTTATCATCTACTCTCCAAGAAAATACCAATTTACATTCCCAAACACAACAATCCAGTATAGACAGACATATAACATGATATGAAAGAATAAAACACGGAGTTAAAAAACAATTAAAGCAAAAGAAGCTAACCTCATTCTCTTCTACTTCTTCTTCTTCTTCTTCCTTCAAGGGTGGCTTCCACTTATCGCCACCAAGCCATTCTCTATGCAGCCTCAAGTCCTCCTTGGTGAACTCAATCTGCTCCTTGGTACTCCTAAAATACACTTTAAATTTACCATCATTAACATCAGTTATAGCTCCTTCCCACCACCCATCATTATAAAACGCATCCACTTCTTCACTAAACTTAAACTGTCTCTTCTTCTCTCTTGGAGCCACGGGCCGAAGCTGCCCCAAGTCGATAATTTCCCTCAAGGGTTTGGTTCCTGCCTCGTCTGAAAACAAATGGGTGTATTGGATCAAGTACTTGCAGGGATCCTTTTTTGATGCACGACGAATGATGGTGCCAGTGTACCATGACCCACGAAATCCAGCGTCGTTTGAGGAGATTTCGACCAATGAGCCTGGCTTAAAGATTGAAGATGAGGAATCCCTGGTGGTGGGTTTGGGTTTTGGAGGCATTTCTGGTTAGGGTTAGGGTTTAGTTTTGGCGGGAGGGGGAAACGGAAGGGTTGCTTACGGTGGAAGACAAATATTTCTGATACCCTGTTGTGTTATAGTTATTTATACTACTCAAGAGTTAACGGTTAACACTATTAAATTGAGGAAAATTTGATCTTTTATTTTTTATTTTGGGGAATGTAAACATTATTGGGTGTTGTAATCCTTCCTTTCCATTTTTAAGTAGAAAATAATATAATTATTTGGTGTGATAATCCAAAATTATTAATTGCATGCCACTGATTATCACACCAATTAAAGGTCAAAATACCATTCAAATAATAAAAAAAAATTTAATAAATATATTATTCAATATCATGAACAACCACCCTATGAAACATGTTTAAGACAACACTACTTCTAAACTGTGGTGATTATAAGTAAATTTTAGGTTTTTAGTTTATAAGTTTCATGTTATGAGTTTAGGAATTTAGATTAATGTTTTGTTATATTAGGAAGCAATGTTTTATTAATAAAAATATTATGAGAATGAGATGATGAGACTAATGGTTTCTGAATACAACTTTCTAGTTTGGTAAAAAGAAGTAGCTGTCTCCCCTCCAACCCAATTTTTGAGATGTCCAAATGCTGTATGGTGTTCACCAGTTAGTTGACTCTCTTTCAAAATTCAAATAGCCTCTATGTCTTTGACAGCAAAACTGGCACATCTCTCTTCTCCAATTAAATCATCGCTTAATGTGAAACCCATCTTCAGACCAACCATAAACCTCTCAATCTTAGAGACCCACTTGCCAAAATGTCCAAATTTGAAACTATTCGCTCAGATACTTTCTCAAATGATTCTCACTGGCTTTATTACAGACACCTTTGCTGCAAGTAGACTTTTCAAATACTCCACTGAATTAGACATCGATTACTCTTTTAAAATCTTTAGTTACATAGAGAACCCCAATGGGTTTATTTTTAACACCATGATCAGAGCCTTTATTCAAAGAAACTCCCCTCAAAAAGCCTTTTTTTTGTACAAACTTATGCTGAATGACAATGTCGGTGTTGATAATTACACTTACCCGCTTCTTGTTCAAGCTAGTGCATTACGTTTATCTGTTTTTGAAGGGAAATTGATTCATGATCACGTTGTGAAAGTGGGTTTTGATTCAGACGTATATGTTAATAATACATTGATAAATATGTATGCTGTTTGTGGAAATATGTGTGATGCACGTAAACTTTTTGATGTAAGTCCTGTGTTGGACTTGGTTTCGTGGAATTCTATCTTGGCAGGTTATGTTAACGCGGGAAATTTAGAGGAGGCGAAGTATATTTATGATAGGATGCCTGAAAGGAACATAATTGCTTCGAATTCAATGATTGTGTTGTTTGGTAGAACAGGTTATGTGAGTGAGGCTCGTAGGTTGTTTAATCAAATGCCTAAGAAAGATTTGGTTTCGTGGAGTGCGTTGATTTCTTGTTTTGAGCAGAATGAGATGTACGAGGAGGCTTTAGTTATGTTCATGACAATGAATAATCATAAAGTTAAGGTGGATGAGGTTGTGGTTGTTAGCGTTCTTTCTGCCTGTGCACATTTAAAGGTTGAAAAGACAGGGAAATTGATCCATAATTTAGTAGTGAAGATTGGAATTGAATCTTATGTTAATCTTCAAAATGCATTGATTCACATGTATTCAAGTTGTGGGGAAATAATGTCGGCTGAGAAACTGTTCAATGCAGGTTACAGCTTGGACTTGATATCTTGGAATTCTATGATATCAGGGTACTGGAAATGTGGCTCAATTGAAAAGGCCAGAGCTTTATTTGACATCATGACTGAAAAGGATGTTGTGTCTTGGAGTGCAATGATTTCAGGCTATGCTCAAAACGACCAATTCTCTGAGACCTTGGCATTGTTCCAGGAGATGCAGCTTCATGGGATTCAGCCTGATGAGACCACTTTGGTGAGTGTCATCTCGGCTTGCACCCACTTGGCTGCCCTTGACCAGGGCAAGTGGATTCATGCATATATAAGGAAGCATGGACTGAATATTAATGTCATTCTGGGAACCACCCTTATAGACATGTACATGAAACTTGGGTGTGTGGAAAGTGCAATGGAGGTTTTCCATGGGATGGAGGAAAAGGGGGTTTCTACTTGGAATGCTCTCATTCTTGGCTTTGCGATGAATGGGTCGGTGGACAAGTCACTTGACATGTTTTCAGAGATGAAGAAAAGCGGTGTAGTGCCAAATGAGATAACGTTTATGGGGGTTCTTGGGGCTTGTCGACACATGGGCTTGGTAGATGAAGGGCACTGTCATTTTAATTCCATGATTCAAGAGCACAGGATAGAACCCAATATTAAGCATTATGGATGCATGGTTGATCTTCTAGGACGTGCAGGTATGCTCAAAGAAGCGGAGAAACTCATTGAGAGTATGCCCATGTCACCAGATGTTGCTAGTTGGGGTGCTTTGCTTGCGGCCTGTAAGAAACATGGTAACCATGAAATGGGGGAGAGGGTAGGAAGAAAGCTTGTTGAGCTTCAACCTGATCATGATGGGTTCCATGTATTACTGTCCAACATACATGCGACAAAAGGTAATTGGGATCATGTTCTTGAGGTGAGGGGGATGATGATGCAACGTGGAGTGGTGAAGGTCCCAGGCTGCAGCATGATTGAAGCAAATGGAATAGTTCATGAGTTTCTGGCGGGGGATAAGACACACCCACAGATAAATGAAATTGAGGATATGTTAGATGAAATGTCAAAGAGATTGAAGATTGAAGGTTATGCACCAAATACACATGAAGTTTCACTTGACATTGATGAAGAAGAGAAGGAATCCACTCTATTTAGACACAGTGAGAAGCTTGCAATTGCCTTTGGGCTTATAACTATAAGTCCACCAACACCAATACGGATAATCAAGAATCTGCGAATATGTAATGATTGTCACACTGCAGCAAAGTTCATTTCCAAAGCTTTTGATCATGAAATTGTGGTGAGGGATCGTCATCGTTTTCACCATTTTAAGCAGGGTTCTTGTTCGTGCCTGGATTACTGGTAGCAGATTATCATACTTGGGAAAATTGATTTAATTACTTTGTTGATGAGATCTCACCTGAAGAACTTGTCTAGTTCTACCGAGTATGAGTTATGTATTCTGTGCAGTTTAGTCGTGCAATGGGTCTCTTTGGCATGGCATTGATAGGATATCCTGTCTTCCAGCAAAGTTTTATTGCAGCAACAAATAGCTCACTCGGTAAGGATTTATGCAGCCACTTATGTTGAGAAGTGAAAGCAGGCAGTAGTTTCAGTGTGCCATGGTTAAGGGCAATTTGGAGGTAAGAACAGTGAATTGTGTCTATTTTCAATGGAAAACCACTGCAGATGTATTATTTTACAAAGAGGCCATTTTTCCACAAACTCATTACTGTGCTGGACACAAGCATGGGGTTTATATACCATGTTCATTTCTTTGCATGACACTGGTTCGGTAGATACTGAGGTTCAGAAGATACCAACAAGGATCCAGGTACATGAGCCATTTCTATTATCAACCAAATATCTTACTTAAAGTTACTGCTTGAAATTAAATCTGTGTCATTTTTGTTATGCAGGGTGTCAAGTCAGACTCCTTTATCCAAAGATTGCTTCAGCAAACATGTGATGAATTGGTAGGAGCTTTCAAAGAATAAGTTGCCATGGCGAGGATGGACACTGTTTTGTTATATTGGTATAACATGATGGCACAAATGTAATTCCTCCAAGCAGATTTGCCTAACTTTTTCTAAAGTTGTGTCCAATGTCCATTTCTGTTTGCTATTTGAAGTACACTTCTGTTCGAGTTGCAGATTGTCATTCAGCTGAGGTGATTATCTGTAGGAGAAAAGTTCCCCAATCAGTGTCTATCCTGTATCTTGGTGATTGTAATTGTGGGACGTATTGACATTCTAATAGTACTTGAAATAGTACCAGCAGAGGAGTCCGGCAAACTAGGCTCTCCATTTGTACATCGACTTGTATCATTACACTCAATAAAAGATATTTGCTGTGTGTGCATTTTTGGTCTGCTATTCTGGCAATAATATGTTCATTACTGTTGTGCAATTCGCATGTTAAATCTGGGTGGTTACCATTTCAACCAGTTGTTGCTTTTACAATAAGGGCCTTTGGTACTGCTGCATTTCCAGAATTTTATCAATATGTATGGTGGCAATGAATGTTCTCTTCCCAAGGTACAAAATGAACCACTTTCATTTTTATATAACTTTGACAAAACCTTTTGGCAGCTAAGTGGTACAAGATGAGTAACATTGACCAAATACGAAGCTCCCAATGAATGAAGTATTTCTGCAGCTAAATGATACAACAAAAGTAATATTGACCAAATACAATCACAATGAATTAATCAGAAAGAATATTTTAGATTCAAAACTGTGCATTTTGCCAATATTGCTTGATATCTTCTACATCGATCATCATTGAATATTATTCTTTGAATGATATTACATATCCTAAGGTTATATCCCGAGTTTTGTATCTCAAGTGATTTGTCATTGTTTGAGAAGTATTTGTAGATCATGTGATCCATGATGTGTCCCTGAAAAATAATGTAATGCCACTCACCGCACAAATTTGAGATGTCTAACACTGTCCCTCTTCTTGTATTGACTTTTAAATGGACCAAAAGAATGAACCTCTTCTACAAAATTCCGGACCTGTAAACATAAATTTCTTCCATGTTAGCCAACATAAGCTAGTCTGTGAGGACCAAATGATATCCAGGAGTTCAACCACTTCAGCCAATAATCATCTTAAGGTCTTCTTATCTCTACAGCTTTCACTTCTTTTCAATTTCCACCATCCAGGTCATGTATTAAGCAATCTATATCAGGCACATTATTTGTTTCCCTCATATGCCTGATCATCAGTTCCAAAATTTCGTAGACAGACTCTGTGTTAGAACCCATCTTGTCACCAACAACAAAACTATAAACGTGGTTCTTCACCTCTATCCAACTCCTCCCAGCTTCTTTCTTGTTTCCCATAAGTTTCATTAGCTTCCTCACTTTCGCAAAGTCTCCCCATTTACCTTCAGCCGCATAAATATTTGACAGCATCACATAAGTCCCCATCATATTTGGCCTCAAGTCCAAAACTCTTCGCGCCGCCAATTTGCCCAAATATGAATATCTATGTCCTTTACAAGCACTGAGTAGTGCACCCCAAATGGACTCATCAGGCTTGAGAGGCATACTCTCTATCAGTTCATATGCCTCCCTGACTCTCCCAGCTCGGCCTAGCAAATCCACAACACAGCCATATATCTCTTGATTTGGCTTGATATTGTAATCACCCATCATCGAGTTGAAGTACCTCAAGCCTTCATCCACTAATCCAGCATGGCTGCAAGCACTCAGAATAGCCATAAAAACAATCCTATCAGGTCGAACACCTGATGTCACCATCTCATCAAACAACTCAACAGCCTCTTTTCCATATCCATGTGCTCCATATCCAATCATCATTGAAGTCCAAGTGACTAAATCTCTGCGAGACATTTCACTGAAGATTTTCTGCGAGTCAGATATGTTTCCACATTTGGCATACATATCGATGAGCGCATTAGCCAATGCCAAGTTCCCATCAATGCCTCTGCGAACAATTCCACCGTGAACCTGTTGTCCACAACTCAGAACTGCCAAATTAGCACAGGCAGCTATAATACTAGTAAATGTGAAGCAATTTGGACAGAATCCTTCTGACTCCATCTGTGAAAATATATTGAGAGATTCTAAGGAATCCGTTCTTTCGTATCCAGCTATTAATGTGTTCCATGTTATCAAATCCTTTTCAGTCATCTCATGAAAGTATTGATTTGCCTCAGATAAGCCACCACACCTGCAATACATGTCTAGCATAGAATTCATTACTGGAAGATTGGATCCGAACCCATGTTTAGTCACTGCTGCATGTATTAGCTTGCCAAAAATAAGCCGTCCAGTCGAGGTACAAGCTCTAAGTGCAATCGAAAAGCTATATGGACTCAATTCTACTTCCTCCTGCTTGCAATAAAATGCAACAATATTACATATATATTATCGACTACATCTATTTTATACATTCCTATAAAACTACCTGAAGTGAAGCTTTCCTAAAACAAAGTTGATATCTTGTTGAAAACTTGTAACTCTGTTCAAGCAAGCCTTCCAACTAAATGGGGTCAACTATATAATTTTTTATATGCCATCCTACTCTATCTGGAGCCGCAACTTCCGTTAAGTGTTAGCAATGACACTTCTACTATGAAGTTTGGCATTGGACAATTTGTATTCAATATTTAGTTTTGAACCATTGGCTGATTTGACAGATTCAATTGTCTTTTTATTATGTTTGAAAAACCTCATAATATGTTTGAAAAAAGTAAATACTTAATTAACTACTTACCAATAGCATTTGTCTGAAGACTCTGAGGCCAACATAGCCATCACCTCTATGAGTGTACCCAGTGATCAAGGTAGTCCACGAGACATCATTCTTAATTTTCATATTTTTAAAGACCATACAAGCATCATCCAAGAAAACACAGCACGTAGCATACATATCCATGAGTGCATTATCAACATACATCGACCCTTCCAAGCCTTTCTTAATAGCCAGTCCGTGAACCAAAGCCCCGTGCAAAACACACTTCATTGCTTTACAAGCTTTTAACACACTTGATACGGTATATGCATTTGGCTCAACTTCACTTCTAATCATTTCAACCAACATGTTCCATGCATGAGCGTGGTAATCAGATGATGTGTAGCCTGAAACCATGGCCGTCCACGTAACCACGTCTCTGTCAGGAATTTCATCGAACAGTGTACGTGCTTCTTTGATTAGACCTTTCTCGAAGTATGATATAATGAGATTTGTAGCTAAAATGGATGGACCCTTTTGTGTTGTAGGTGGGTTTGAATGGGTATAAGATTTATGGGACCATATAAGAGAGTTCGTGACAATTAGTGGTATTTTATTGAAGTGAGAAGTGGAGGTGGCAGTGGATGATAGTAGTTTCTTTGCGCTCATATTACATGATCATTCATAGTCTATCCAAATGATTGAACTATTTCTCAAACTTTTACATCTAATGGGTGCTCCTTGATTGTATTAACAAACTTCGAGATGGGTCATTTGAGCTTGTCAAGCCAAGCATATACGTCGAATATATGCCCAGAATTAGGGGACCTTTACCGTTCAATTTTATATGCACCTAAACAAATGATAACTTCACAATTCACGAGAATTGAGATGGCTGTATTTATACTAGAGTAGACTGTTACTAGGCGAACACATGAAATAAGGACTCAACTACTATGAAACTTCCGAACTTCATAATGGAATAAAAAAACTTCAACTTGAATAAAGAGAAGCCATCCCACTTAATCTCTGGTGATAACTATTCGAGGAATGTAAAACTTGTAACCATAGACCACAGTTTAATGGCCATAACTTGAGTCATGCGGTTCAAAGACAAGGACCTGAATATATATATCAAAAGATGGCTGGGTCAAGAGCATCCATGGGAGGCAAATAATCAAATACAATATAACCAATCCAATGATAAATAAATAAATATAGGGAATACAGATGACCTTACAAAAGAGCCAAAGTAGAATCCAGGGCCTCCTCTATGCTATAGTCAGTAGAAACTTTTAAGATCAACTGTTTAGCTAATCAATTGGATGAATAAACCATCACTACTGTACAGTTATACTAAAAATTCTATATGTTATACACTTTTGAGGTTTAAAATTTCACTTTATCAAACCTTTTATTACTATGCCTAAACTTGTGACTGTACAATACAAAGACACTCTGCCTTACAAGAGTGCCTTCGTATAAAAATCCTATCTCAGTTAGACAAGAATCTGAGACTTAGCTGCACCACGAGAGCATTTCTTCCGCCCAGTCTTGCTAAGAGCACAGACACAGATCTCGAGAAGTTCATAATCCTCCTCCCAGAATAACAAGGAAGCCATTTCTGGATTCTCCAGGAGCATTTTAGATGTCAAGAACCCCGCAATAGTCCATGTCTGGAAAAGTCGTGATTGTTTTCCAATAAACTTCCCTGTCCGGGTATCATAATATTCAGGCCAACGGTCAACTGCTAGCCTCTTTTCAGCCATGTCAACTGCCTTCTGGGCTAATTCGAATTTTCCCATCTTGATGCATGCCAATGTGAACTGAAAATGAGGTAATTATAAATTTTAGAAAGAGATGCTCAGTTAAAAGACTTAAGATAGAAAGCAATTGCTGA
Organism: Toxicodendron radicans; assembly: GCA_009867345.2. Classification (NCBI taxonomy): domain Eukaryota; kingdom Viridiplantae; phylum Streptophyta; class Magnoliopsida; order Sapindales; family Anacardiaceae; genus Toxicodendron; species Toxicodendron radicans. The sequence continues at coordinate 10,018,710 of WYDK02000027.1, read as the reverse complement.
AACCACGAGCCCATAAACTAAAAAAACAAATTTAGATGCATCCAGGAACTATGCATGACACTTATATTTCAGATAAATGAATACACGTCCAGAGCTCTCTTCCTGCCGTCATGCTGTTTATAAATGCTATCTATCTACTTAGAACATCATTACATAGTTGACTATGAAGTAAAACTGGCCATTCAATGAATCAACGATAAAATGGAATGTTTAAATACTCGACTCCATACTGATTTAAAAAAGGGGTAAATGGGAAGGGGTAATTTTTTATGCAAACAAATCCACATACAAACGGCAAGCAGCTGGGTTGAGCATGAATAGAGTCGGATCTATTAGTGGACCTTGTAAAATTATTTGTTCAGTATTGTTGTGGGCCACCAATTATACTAGGATGATCATAACAATACCCAAAAATATAAACATGTGATGAGCTATCCTCAGAAGTCTAAATAATATATGTCAGTGATATCTAAGCTTACCTGCCACAAAAGTGTTGGCCAAGATCCACCATTATGATATGACCAGGGGCTGCAAGGATTCATAAGAAAAATATATCAGTATTGATGAAAATTTTCAATTGAGCCATAACATAATTTGCTATTGCTATAAAAACAGGATATCTATACACACACACACACACACAAAGGATATATATGCACACACATGCGCAAGTGCTTGCAAAAATATACACAGAGAACTCACGTGTTCTTTGGATCACTGCCGGTGATAATACGCCACTCTTCATTCTCCACAGCAGGGTAACATATCTTCAAAGGCATATGCCCCACAAGATCATCCCATTTGGCTTCAAAAAGATTTAAAACAGCTTCATTTTGCTTTGGAGTACCCAAAGATGAAATGATGGACCAAAGGTTTCCAAGCGTGAAGAACCTAAAATCCATGTGAGCAGGCTGTAGATTGCCAATCAAATATCCACCTTCCTCCGGTATCCAATCCATTAGCCATGCAGGAATTTGTTCAGGATAAATATTGAATTTGTTGGTGGCATCCATGGAGTACTCTTCTGTTTTGTACCGGTATATTTCATTGATCTTCTTCATATCCACCCAATAATATTCTCTGATGTGAAATGATAATGCACTCAGCCTATTGTTGATGGCTCTAACTAAATTCTTGGATCCTTCACTTACTGAGAGCATCTCACGAGAACACCGTAGGGCTGTATAAAACAAGGCCTGCAGAAACAAATTTTAGACAGGTAATTTCAACTAAAGAACATAAATAAATCTCAATAAAGAATACAATTAGATCAACAATTGCATATATATGGACCTAGCAAGATAAAGTACCATGGACTCTAAAAATCTATAATATGAAGAGAAAGAAGGATAGAAAAGCAGAAAAGCAAAACAAAAAGGCATCATAACTGATCTAACACCCAAAGGTCCATTGTCAGAGTCCCAGCTTTTAAAATAAGTTCTTCAGCTATGTTCATGGTATTGCATTCCAAGCGTAATTCAACTTCCTGAATTCGGAATTTCATGTTTCTAATTAATCCTCCTTCCACATTCCATATAGAGCTTTAAAAACTCAAAAAGTTCAGAAAACAGACTTGATATCTCCATCAAACAATTCAACATGAGGAACAGCTATCTCTCACATGGTTTTTCTCATTCACTTCACATAGACAAGTTAAAAGGGTAGACACACCATGGAAAGTATCCTTCTAATTGGCATGCAGATACTCAATGACAACATGAAACACCCAAATTTTAGTTGAAAGGTAAACACATAAAGGAGAAGAAAAAGAGAGATGGACTCAAACTCACTTGGATCTCAAGGGGGTGACCATGGATACCCATCCGACGGTCTATCATGCAGGAGCCATCAGTGACTAACAAAGACGGAAACATATCGAAACCGTCAGCTAAGCACAAATTCATAATCAATTTTATGCCCGTCTGAACATCCACCCTTTCTTGTAATGCATAGTCACCGGTGATCTTTCCATATGCCCTCAATAGAATAATCCACCACAATCCTATCACAGAAGCATAAAAACTGATGCTATCACTAACAGAAACCCCAGGAAGAACTTACAAAAGCACAAGGCAGACAGTACTAACAGTGTGACATCTTCACTCTTTAAAAAAAACAAAAAGAAAAATCATATATTGGCAGGGGACTATAAAGTCACCATGTACAAACCAGAATCTACAGGTGCAACACGACCAATTGCTGATTCACCAAAATCTGGATCTAGGACTTCTTCAAATTTATTGCCATCAAGAGGTACACTTCTGACTTTAAAACTAGCTGGCATCAATCCCTGTCCTGGGCTGTAGCAGTCCACAGTTTTCTCCCAACTCTAAATTGAACATGAAAAAAATATAGTTACTTCGAATTGATGAAAAACCATATGGCTACAATATGCTAGCAATGCAATCAATAGAAAGGGACAATGAACAAAGTAAAACACATTGTCAACCCATATTTGAGACTGCAGAACACGAAGACAGTTTGTAACATGACAAACACTTGATCAAAATCAGACATAAATAAAATTAAATCTGACAAAAAACTTCCCCTTCAGTAGTTTTGGCAGAAGTTTGCATCACAACTACCTAAATCATCAAACTGATAATTGATAATGATGTGCCCTCTAAATATTATATATATATACCTTCTCCTAAATATGTATCCTCTCAAAATCATGTAATAGAATTACACAATATAAAACGATCATCACATGAACCTAAACATAAACAATCATGCAATGGAATAATGCAATATAAAACCATCATTAGATGAACCTGAACATAAAAAAACATTCATCATCAGACTTATTCAGACATAAGTAGCCAAAGCACAAAATAACATATTACAACCACTAAAAAGCAATCACGGTAACTTATGAATTATCACCTGTAACTGCAAGGTATGAAGGAGGAAATTCTTCAGTATTTCCGCTTCTCCTCTCAGCAAGAAAGCCAAAGCAGAAGGCACGAAATCACGAATAAACACTTGATCGTAATTCAACGGTTGCTTATCATTAGGATCATTAGCAGCCATAGTCCCTACAGGACTCCCACAATACGTTACCACAGATTCTTGCAACAATCTCCATGCCTCCTTTTCAATAGCAGTCTCTTCTCTCCTAGGACAAGTCTCAATCTTTGATCTTTTAACACCCTCCAAATTTTTGTCTCCATCAACCTCTTCAACACTATCAACTTCAGCTATTGATTTCAGCTCCCCCACAATGTTTTCATCTTTATCAATTCTCTCAACAACCAAAGGCTTAACATTTATACCATTTTGAACATAAATTCTTTCAAAATTTGTATCATTCACACGAGTCTCAACAGAAGTTGACAAGTTTTGAACTTTAGATGCTACCCTAGAAGCTGCAACGTAAAAACCTCTACTTTTAGTCGAAACACAATAATAGGGCCTTGAAACAACCCTGGTTTGGCCAAAACTAGGGCTCAAAGCGCAAAAACATTTCTGGGTATTGTAGAATATGCGTTGAAAGCTCGAAATTTTAAAAGGGTAAGTTTGGATTTGGTTGTTTTGACCAAAAGTTTGAGAATTTTTGGTTAAAGTATGGTAGTGGTGATGGTGTTTAAGGGTTGGTAAGGACAAAATTGAACCATTCCTACGAGTTAATAGGAATCTGCCGGAGAGCTTCATTGTAGAATTGCCCAAAAGAGTGATTGTGTTCATTACAAGGATTGAAGATTTTTATTGAAAACAAAATCAAATGATGCAAAATTGTGTAAAACTTGTGTATCGCTATGTATATTATACAACTTTGAGAATCATAAAAGTATTTGAGAGAAGAAAAAAAAAATAGAACTCACATAAGGAAAAAAGAGAGAGATTGGTGATTTGAGATAAAGGTTTTGATGAGAGCAAAATGGTGTCGAATGATTGTTGACAGAGGAGGATGCTTTTATATAGGTGGTGGCGGAAAGAAGAAAGAAGAGCTCTGTTTTGGGCAACAAGAAAGAATATTTTTCAACATCTATTTTGCCACCATTTTTCTTTTCTTTTTTTAATTATATTTTTTCTTACATTGCCTTGCCTCTAAGGTGAAACAAAAGGGTTCAATTGTGTTTGTAGATTGTCATTTATCAAGGGCTTGGATTTATGATACCAAATTCCTCCAATTCCTGTTAGCCTTATATAGTATATTCATAATTATAAGTTTGCTCCTACTCATGTTAATGATGCATAAAATAGATAATAAAACAAATTTTACAAGTCATCAACTACAAGTATGGCTTCTTATTTTATTGAACTAAAAAAGCACAAACTAAACCACCCCTAATTCTATGGTTTGCTATGAATTTGTTATCCACTTGGCTTCTGAGTAAATCTTTTAAAGATTTTAATCAACAAAAACGGTAGCTTTTACTATGCTATATTTAGAAAAACTCAATTGTTTATAGGCTTCTATTTAGTGGACACCAGGTTTTTGAGGTTTACAATTTGGCATGGAGACAATAGAGGGATAGTGCTGGTGATGTGTCAAGGGATATCAGCATCCACCACTAAAGAACTAGGATTCTTTTCCACCATTAACATCTTGCCACGTTTCATCCCTTTTGTGGAGTTTTTCGATCCTGTTCATTTCATTGTAAGACTATCAAACTTAAAAGTGTACAAGAAACAAGATCGCTTTTACTCCTACGAGGAAAAGTGCACTGAAAATAGATAACAAAATCATATGTAATATGTATTAAGCCTTATCCACAATTGCTCAACACATTTTGCTTTCAATTGACATTGGCAATGACAATGACTAATTACTTGTAACTAAATCACGGCCAAGTATATCAATAAGAACATGGTTTTTGAGAATGGAATGGACCAAAGGCTTATGGTTGTTCAACAATGAACAAGATTAGGAATCACTTTTGGAGCAAAAGAAACAGTATGGCCGCCGTGTTTTCTAAGTGGGTTCATATTGAATTTGCATAAACCAAATTTTGAAACCAAGCTTGCATTTCTTCTAGGATTCCCATTGCATGTTCACATTTCACTATGTGTTGATGCATCTTATAGCTTACTTCAAAGATGATGAATTAAAATATCATATATAAATCTCATGAGTTGATCCTTTACTTGATTAGTTGATTACTTGATTCAAGTGGAGAATTTGGCAAATTAACTATAAGACTTATCTCATCTTATCCGAACTCCACAAACTGTATGTAACCAAGTAATTACTTTACCTTGTCATAACAGGTTGAATGAGAGGCTGTGGATAGAAGAAAAAGTGAAGTGGGTCATTGTCTTATCCTGTTCTGACTGAGCTGAAGAAAGAAAGTTGGGAGTTGGGCAGAGCTAAAACCCAAAACATTAACTCCAAAGTTTCATCACCAACATGGCAAGAGTGGTGGTGCTACAGCAGCAACCCCACCCTTCTTTCTCCATCCTCACTTCTTCTCTTTCTGACTTCAATGGCGCCAGACTCCACAACCATATTCCATGGCATCACTCTCCCCTCCCGAAAGCGGTACTTCAAGTTACAGCATCAAGACTCCTTGTCAAAGATGGTCATCGGGTATTGACAATCTCTTTCATTTCTGTTTACTGCTTTTGCAGATTTTTTTTTTATCTCATTGTTGAGAATGTTCGAGTTCAATTGTTTAAGCAACTTGATAATCTGCAATATGTTATCGTTTTTGGATGATGATTTGGTTTTGTAGGGGAAATTAAAGCACCAACTACCCGACAATTTCCTGATGAATCAGTCTAGGATTATGCTGATTGTTCTGCTTAAAATTGTGTTACGAGTTTACTAACTGCGATTTCATAGATATGCAAGAACTGAATTCAGGGTTTTCTTTTTTTCATTTTCAGTAATTCAATTATCATCAATATCATACTAAATATAATGCCACTATACTTCATTGTCAAAAAAAGAAACTTGCTCTGAAATAATAGAAGTCAAAACAAGTGAAATCTTTAAAAAAGTTAATATGTCCTTGGTGAAGTTTTTTGAAAGTTAATTGCTAGATAACCTGTAATGACTTCTCACAACACATTTTCTTCATTTAATCAGACTAAGGCTTTTGCAGTTCCAAGGAGGAATGCAATGGCATTGATCTTGTCAAGTTATATCTTCTCAGAATTTGCTTACCGCAACCTCGCATTTGCTCAATCATCTATTGGATTCAGGGAATACATAGATACCTTTGATGGTTATACCTTCAAGTATCCTCTAAACTGGATTCAAGTTCGAGGTGCTGGAGCTGACATATTCTTCAGGGATCCTTATGTTCTTGATGAAAATGTTTCTGTGGAAATGTCATCACCATCATCCTCTAGGTACAAGACTGTTGAAGACTTAGGTCCACCAGAAGAAGCTGGAAAGAAAGTACTTAAGCAGTATCTTACAGAGTTTATGTCTACAAGACTTGGCGTCAGGCGTGAATCCAACATTCTTTCCACAACATCAAGAGTTGCTGATGATGGGAAGGTTTACTATGAAGTGGAGGTTAGCTATATTCTGATGTTGGAACATCAAAAACATTTTTAGTAACTATGATACATTCATTTTCTTTTCTTGCAATCTAGTTGTGTTCTTTAGTTTTGTGTATTGAAAGTTGAAGCTTCTTGTTATCAGGTAAACATAAAGTCATATGCCAACAACAACGAGTTGGCTGTAATGCCACAAGATCGACCCGTTAGTTTGGAATGGAACCGTCGATATCTTTCAGTTCTGGGAGTTGAGAACAACCGGTTATATGAGTTGAGATTACAAACACCAGAAAATGTCTTTGTAGAAGAGGAAAGTGATCTTCGCAAAGTTATAGACTCCTTCAGAGTAAACAAGGTGTCTGCTTGATCAATTTAGATACCATGAGGTTCCCCCCCGCATTTTGTGATTCAAATCAAGGCTCTGTCCAATGATAATTCTTTGCTTAGTGGACTTGAAACTGTATTTCCAGTAACATTAATAGTTTTTCTATTTTGGGAAATCATTATAATGCAATGAGTTGCTTTCTTTTGACCATTTGTAGTGTATAGCTCCTGAAAGCTGTTGTCTGATTGAGAGAGTATTTATCTGTGGTCTTCACACAAGTATGGTTTCTAATAGCTGAACTTGCACCAAGTGAACGTATGCTGTATTAAGCTTAAACTTCCAAAAAGAAAAAGGGGAAATCAATCTTTAAATATATTGCTTTTTTCAAGACAATGGTACAATTAGTTTGTGAGAAGTAAAAATACTCATTCTAAATCACCACCAACTCCATATATAGATGAATGACTTCACCACCCAACATATAATACATCACCAAAAAAATAAAAAATATAGAAAATCTTTCTCAGTAGCACAACAAAACAGAAAAGTCATCTCCATACAAATAATATCATGACCTAACTTCATATTCCCCTGCTCGTGTGAGAGCTCGAAAACCTTTGTAAAGACGATTAGGTACATTCTTGAGATCCAGTTTATCGATTTGCAGGCCAGAGAGGGCAATGCCCATAATCCTAAAACCTACTTGAAATGTGGGAAATACATGAAGACGCTCCAATCCTGTCTCAAGCACCATTGTACCAGTCAATGAAGGCGATTTATCTTTCGGAATCCGTCCAATCGACCACGAGCACATCTGTAGATGAGTGTTCACGATAAAAAATCAAATTCCAATCATGGATTTCTTTTACATGCATTGTCATCCTCGACTTCAAATTTTCTAATTGATTCTTTATGGTCTAACTATCAATATCCCATATGGAGATTTATCAGAGTGATTATACACAGCATTTGAGAGGCAAAACATATATATTTTAATATTCTTCCAAACAAACAACCACCTCTAGCTCTATATATCTGTAGGTCTAATCAAAAGGATAACTTCTATAACAGACAGCAGATATATCATAGTAACTCCATAAAAATACCTTATTACTTAGAATGTCCACTGCTCCATGATTTGCAGTCAGATCGGCAGATAAAATGCAAGGAGGCAATTGAAATTGCAGTGTTATAGAGTCTATTGTCTTTCCAGGATCATTTCGTATTCCAACCATCACACTGATACGACATGTTCCATCATTGGAGGTAAGCTGTGGCTTTACATATATTGGGGTGCTTTTCAACTTTTTAACCCTGCATAGTGGAGATGGTTATTCACAAACCGACATATCCACCATGGAAAAAGGTGGCAGAAATGAAATTAGTTTATTCTTACATCTTGACCCAAACCCATTTATCAAACATTTATATGCTCTTTCATTGTAAATAAACATGTTAGGTTCAATACCCCTAACACCCAAATTCACTCAAAGAAAAGATATTTAAGCATAAGTTTCTCCACACCACCCACCTGTAACTCATGAGCTTAAACTGCCCATCAGGAGGCACAAATGAAATAGTCTGATGTGATTCCCAAGGTCGAAACCGAACACAGGGATGAAATCTTACGTCATCTAAGATAGATGGGTTTGCAAAAGAAAGAGTCAAATCAGGAAGACCCGAAAGAAGGGAGTTTACTTGAACTTCACCATAAATTTCACATTTCACCAAGACACCATCCCTGAGCAGTGCATGCAAAAGAGAGAACTGCTTAGCAATTTTAGGATAAAAAAACATGCAGTTTGAATAAATGAAACATACAATACAGGTATGTGAGAAACTTAATCAACTTTCATCCATGATCCTATTGCCAACTGCTACTGATATGTGGCAAATTTAGTTAGCACTAGCTATTTGCCGCATGCTGTATACCCTGTGTTAGATCACAACCACCAGAGTTGCCATAAATTTAAAATAGCCAAAGGCTAAATTCTAAAGACCAAAATGGTGGAATCCCAATCTCTCTTTAAAGTATCTACAATTGAAATGAAGTTATAGGTATATATGAGGATAGTTATAAACCTGTTTATGATTGCATCCATTTCTTCAACAAGATCAACATAAACTTCATTGTTAGCGTACTTCACATCTGTTGTTCTCCATGGGACACAAGATGCTGTTGCACCTGGAAGGGTATCACTCACATTGGAGCTGTTGCCTGTCACAACACTCAACATTTTGCTAACAATATTTGGTGGCGCTATCATTTCTCTAAGGATATTAGGTTCTGTAGTAAGAGGGAAGCCATTGTCTATCATCTCATCCAAAAGCTGCCAGTTACATTAAAAAATAATAACAGAAATACTGGTCAGATTCAAAACGAACAACTAACCAACACTAAAAGAACCTACATGATAACAAGAAATACTAAAATCGAAAGACAAATACTCTTTGCATTAGACTAATCTAAACCATTTCAAACAAATTTCTTAGTTAACAACTTCCCTAAAGAACATTTAGCAAAAATATGAAATACCTCATAGACAATGATAAAGTTATCCTTGACCAAATCTTCATTCAACCCACCAAGATAATCGGAGAGGACATCAGCTACTCTACAAAGAAACTAAAACACATAAAGGTCAAGGCTTTAACATTATTCAATACATAAACATTCACATTCAGAATCATAAAATACAAAAGGGATGTATAATTCACCTCAATACCCATCAAAGGCGGCATTTCAACTTGGGTGCAAGCTAAAAAGGTGATCCCCTCACGAACAATTTGGAACAAGTAATGAGTTGGTGAAGCAATTACAGGCATTGACTATCAACGAACAAGAAAAAGAAAGAGAAAACATGAACATAAACTTAACAAATTAATGAACCCAGAAATGAAACTTGATTATAGAGTTTTTTAATGGGTACCTTAAAGGAGTCGCCTTGAGAAATAACGTGATCCCAAAACCAAGCACATATGGATCGGTCTACACGATGCCCAGTTAGCTGTTTCTCTAGCATCACCTCTCTGTTACGACAAACATAAATAAATTCAGACCCAATGATGTGGCTTTATAGCAAAAATGCCAAAACTTTGATGAGAACTCAAACAAAATTAAAATCGAAGGAAAGGAAAGAATCGAGGATGAATCATACCCAGAATCTGAGAGGAGAAATATACACTGCAACATCTTCTCCCCACAATTTTAGAATCTTCAGATCAAAATTTGATGCGAGAGTGGTTATATTTGCAAAGAGATAGTGAAAGGAGTGTCTGGATTTTGGAGGAGGGATTCCTACACAATCTTCCAACACAACTTTTGAAGTATTGTATTATCACAAACCAGATATGAGATTATAAGAAATTAAGAAGACTATTTAACACAGTAATATGGCTCCTCTTTTAATATGATTTGATTTTTTTGTTTTCTTAATAATATGATTAATAAATAAATCTTAGAACAAGATCATTCAAATTTGGATGGAAATCACTGATGAAATGAAATAACTTCCTATATGAAACTATTTTCATACAATAATATATTACCCTAATGATGGACCGGGATGGATGAGAGACGGGTTAACATTTTCTATAATTTATATGAGTATAATTTGATAGAATAATATATTCTCCATATTGACTCCCTATCCCGATTGACGTAGTGTACAACGTTTGACGTAGAATACGACGTGATCCCGATGGATGTAGAGTACGACTTGATTGGGATGGACTCTTCACGTCGATCGAGGTTCGAGAGTGTGTAATCTTTACCCATTTGATTGAGAGGAATAATTAAGACAACAATTACACCTATTGCTAGAAATGAGTGTACCATAATTAGCACAAATTCAAAAGCTATTTTGATAAATTGATGCAAATTCTCAATATATCTAGTGTATCAAAATTGTATCATTCCTCTTCATATACAATAGTATATCATATTCCAAAATGAATACAAAGAGAACATTTACTTTTGCTCTAACTTTGACACATCAAATTCACATTTCCTTTGTAAACAGGAAAAAAAGGATTGAGACAAAAACAAGAACTTTCAAGACCAAAAAAGAACTTATTATTCTATCAACGAATTTTCCTGTAATTCCATTATACAAATATTAGAAGTCCATAAGGCCAATACAAAACATCTACTAATTTGTTTTCCCATATGAGTTCAATGACAAGCCAATCCAGTGCTGGACAAATTTGTACACTGCCGCCCTCTTCTCAACATCTCTTCCACAACCACACTTCATCTTACGCCCATCTTCTACAATGAATGACTTAGACAACACTGAATGCTGACTGTAAGGTGGATGTGAATCGGGAGGCAATGGTCTGGGTGGCAAATTGTTGAATCTGCTTCTTAGCATCTGAAAATAACATCAAGCATTTTTTTTTTTACTATTGATTTTAAACAAGTAATCACCAGCAAAAATAAGGAGATGAATCTGCTACAGAGCCTCAACATTTTTTTCTTGGCCACAGTTCACATAATAGAAGGTCAAATTTAAGTTTCCAATTTTCAAAGACCCAACAGATGAATATCTTCCAACTTGCTGAATTATTCTAAGGCCTTTTTTTAACACAACTGAAGATAATAACAAAGATCACAGTCAAGCAAACAAAATTTTGTGCCAAAAGAATTAAACTAACAACAAAATTGCTCACCCTTTCTGCATTTGGTAAAGCCAACAATATTTGCAATGCTGAGGGTTAAACAGACTCCAACAACAAGGAGATAATCAGCTTGGAACCTAATAAGAGAGAATATTCCAAGCACAATCCACGCAATCGCCTACATGGTACAAAATCAAGAATCTCAATGTAGACTTACTTTAAAAGTATGAAGTATAGCAAATGAAAAACGAGACAGCCCAGCAGCACTATTATATAAAAATAATCAGAACTTTTAAGTCCATCAATACAGATTCGCTTCCAATTTCTGAAGTCTTTCCCTATTCTACAGACAAAATTCTTCATAAAATTTTTATGTAATACTTAAAAATTTATGCATATTCTCTCTAGACTTTTTCTTAACAGATTATTGTACAGCTGTGCTACAATTTTATATATAATATCCTCTTAGTCGGTGATGACCAGCTAAAGTAAAACAGTCTCACTTACTGAAAGGTAAAGAGTCCACCAGAATAGCCAGGCATCTTTCTTGTTCATTCGAGCCATTGACTACAAGCAAAAAGTATAACTATGGATGAGTAACAAGTACCAATATTGTAGGAAGAAAATGTTTCAAGAAATAAAGTGGCACTTCTGAACAGGGTGATAGTGAAAAGAAGATAAATTTCAATAAACACAAAATAGGTAATACATCTATTGTATTACTAAGCATGAGTATCAAGTACCAATATTGCAGGCAGAAGATTTTTCAAGAAATAAAGTGGCATTTCTGAACAGGGTGATAGTGAAGAGAAGATAAATTTCAATAAACACAAAATAGGTAATACATCTATTGAATAAATGAAAAAAGGTAATACCAACCTCTTGGTCAAGACATTCAAATTTCCATACACTCTCACCCACATCATTTATTTCATTCCACCACCTCAAACCAACTAAAATACGCCCACTTACATTTTTTACTACCCAAAAATCAAGAGCAGCAAGAAGAACAGTCACCACAAAAATGATGACAAAGCTGTCAAAAAATAGGGCAGAAAGTATGTAAAATGCCAAAGCTCCAGCCTGCAAGAAACAGAATTTCATACTTAGGAATAAGATTATACATACACAATGTGCATAAGATATGACCACTAACCTTGAAGAGAACATGAAAGAAGCATGTTTTTGGGTTGGCATAATTTTCACCAGGAGACTGCATTGCAATTGAAAGTATATTATTCAAAATGAAGAGTAAAAATGGATAATAAGGCTATATAATAAACAATTTGATTTCGTCTTAATAAAAATCTTATTGATAAATTCCAACAATCATAAGTCAATATGTGATAAACAAGGTTCTATTTTCATTTCAAGAGACAAAAAGAAGTTTGACATTGCACAGGTATATGTACTTTTCATAAAATTTAGAAAGAGATACCAAACTTCACTACAACTGAAAATTTCAAACCTACTCTAAGCAGCTGCAACTTTTAAAACTTTTACACCCAAATTGGTAAAAATAGAGCCAAAGTTCTTCTCCTTCATTGACATACCTCCACAAGACTAAACACAAACTCTTAATAAAGCAAAGAAAACGATAAATTCATGCTCTACCAATCCCATATCTTGTAATCAATAACAAACACAAGACATCAATAATGTACTGATTTTCCAAATAGCGTAGAAATTTGCTAGTACAACAAACAAATGGTCAAAGATAACATACCATAACCCAATTGAATATTGGATCTCCAAAAAAATATTAATATTTACGAATAACAGAAAACAACCTTATGAAATAATTCTGCCTTGAATTATCTTTTTCTATCAGTAGAAGATTAACATTTGTGGTACATTCTAACATTTTGCCAGCACCCAATCAAAACCCTATTGAATCTAAAAAAAATTAATTACTTAGGGAGATTAGAACAACAAAAGAATCAAAATTATAGGATCTTTAAGTTCTAAGAGAAAGCATAATACTCCATTAACATTTTGTGTTCTTTTAAAAGATTCTCATTAACCAAACAAAAGATCGTACTTTTTTTTCAGATTTCTTTAAATACTCTCATCTGAATATCAATCAAACAAATGGTATGTCTTAAATCTTCCAAAATCCAAAGATCTAAATTAATACTAAAAATTAAACTTCATAAATTAAATGAACAAAAAATTGAACTAAAATTAAGTTGAGAGATGATGACATGTATAAAAACTGACCTGGTTGAGATCCATTACGAGAAATCTGAAAACGAATTCAGATTTGAATGTTGTTGCTCTTCTTTGTTCTTTCTATTCTTCTAAATCAAGAGCTTGTCTTTATGTTCTGTTTGTAACTCGCAGTCGTTGATCCAAAATAACTTGTGAGATTTATGAAAGAAGACTTCTATTTTCAAATATTGCTCTATTCACCCAAAACTTTTGCTTATTATATAAATTTCCTCAAACTTGGGATGTGGGCTAAAGCCTAAAAGGCCATTGGCCCAATTTTTTGTGGGCTGGTTAGGCAATCTTATTATGTTTCATTCAGAACAAAGATAGTGTAAATGCCTTTATTTGGTGACATAATTAATCACCCATGGGCGGTCGAGTCATTGAAGGAATACTTTGATTATCCTCGGTTTCTAATGGAGATGGTTAGAGGTTTATCCTTCGTTAATTTTAGAGCCCTGAACCTTTTTAAATTAGTTGATATACATGTAAATTGGATCGGATATCCTAAATCACCAAATTTAAGTAACTCTAGAATTACAAATTTTAGTTACATAAAAGATTTCTATTAAAATTTAAGAAAATATACGAGGAAGTGTTGAAAGAAGGTGTATGATGAATTTAGAAACCATCTGATAATACTGAACTGAAAACATATAAGAAGAAGTGAATAATATTATCCATATATTTTTTTATGGGGGCAAATTAGAGGCATGGATTGATTGCTAGGAAAGATGAAGGGAAAATAGAGGAGGTGATCCAATATTGAATGAGAGGCTGTGGATATAACCGAAGTGAGTGTTCTGTAGTGGGTCGTTGTCTTATCCTAACTCTTTTGTTATGTAAGAATGAGAGACACCACCCAAACTAACTTTGGGAAACAGATTGCCATTTTCAATTCAATCAAATTCTCAAGTAGAGAAGAACTAACATGGCAAGCTTGGCTGTGTTACACCAGCAAACTCAGCCTTCTTTCTCTGTTCTCACTTCTTCTCTGTCTGACTTCAATGGCACCAGAGTCG
>WYDK02000027.1:9968062-9980623 GCA_009867345.2 Toxicodendron radicans | reverse complement strand
TGTAAAAGAAAAAAGATTCAGCTGATGATCACTTCTACTGTTTATTATCATTCTTTGAATTACCTTGATCCATTCAAGTTCCTTTCATAACCATCACCACTAAAAGCTTTAGTAACTCCATCAAGTGTATTGTGTTCCCAGATCTGATGTTGGCCAGCCATTGCAATGTAAACCCTCTCATTTACTGGCTCAAAACAGACATCCCATGGAGAATTGAGGAGCTGACAAAAAATGTAATAAAATTTTTACATATCAAGAAAGACGTCAATTCAATAAATAAAGGGGCCAAATTCTTTATATAAGAACACTAAAAACGCGACCAGAATATGAATCATTAATTCATGTTATCCAATCTTGCCTGAGAGCTTCCCTTGTCTCCCCCTTGGTAGTCAGAGCCTTTGGTTCCATTTCCAGCAAGAGTTTGCACCTTTTCATTGACAAAATCAATCTCCCTACAATACATGCATTGAAACTATTGAAACCTTTTCATGAAAGATTATGAAGATGATGCTAGTAATGTAATTCCTTTGTGACCTTATCTTAAGGATTAAAATCAAAACGTTTGAACATAGTTTTCTATTCTTTTCTGTCTAAGAAAACCATGAATACGTCATGGGGAACTATGCTAAATTTAACACAACGCCATTTAAAAAAACAAGGTCACCTTTCAGCAAAATTGGAAATAGAACCTAAAAAGGCTTCGAAGCAATTTAAGGATAGTTTTGCCACAACGTACCTCAAAGCATGGTTTTCAGTATCTGCAACATAAAGGATGTTTTTCTTCGCATTGTAAGCCAGGCCCTAGAGAAGCATGTGGCCACAATGTTACTACTCAGTACTAATCCATCCACATAAAAATTGAAGCATGAGATAACAAAGCTTGAAAGCATGCGTCTAGGTATTAACTTAATCCTTACTTGAGGACGATTAAAGGTGGCCTCCTCAAAGGATCCATCACGTAGACCTTCCTCTCCTGAGCTACTGATTTGGACTATAAAATTCCCATCTAGATCAGTTACCACCTGAAGTCCAGATGTGACAAGACGGTTAAATAACAGTCCAAGTATTTACACATGCCATTCATTACAGGACAAGGAAATATTGGATTCATATATACTGATTATATACTATTTATTACATGGTGGATTATCATGAGTATTGAGTACTAGTTACAAACATGTACTCCACGTACCATCATCAAGCTTTAAATATGCAAGAACAATTTGAAGCTGCGTATTGTCGCATTATGAGCACATCTAAGAATTGTTAAATTCTTAGGATTTCAGATGTTTCTAACTACCTCATTCTCAGGACTACCAAGAGAAATATACATCTAAAATACAAGTCTGCAAGTGTATATTTGTTCAGAGAGAGAAAGAAAGAGAACCTACTATTCTGTTGTGGTTACTATCTGAAATGAACAGCCTGTTGTTGAGGATATCAATCGCCAGCTTACCGGGAAACTTCAAAGGAGATGTGAGTAAGCGAGGATCATTATCTTTCTCCAAAGTCACAGGAAGTGGTGTATTGTCAAGGAGTTTCTTCCCACCATAAAACAGAAGAGCTGCCTCAACTAAATTATCAAGATCCTTAGGAAAAAAGAAAAAACTTTTTCAATTTTCTTTCTTAAAAGTACCATTTGCTAGCAAGTTTAAGTTATTAGAACTTTGACAAAAATGATTATATCAAAAGTTTAAGATTGAAGATAATCCTCAGAATTTCAGTTCATAATAAAGAATTAGCTAGAGCAACTCTAAACTCATCTTGCATAAGGAAAGAGCTGGGTGCCACACAATTGTCCATTTCCTTAAACAATCCAACTACTTTGTGCAATTTTCATATACCAGAAAGTACAGTGCTAAACTTTAACATATTCATGGGAAAATTAGAAGTGAATAATCAGTACCTTTCGGTGTCCTTCGCCAGCTAGTTGTGCTAGGAGCTTACCATTGGGCCCAACAATGGCAAATGTAGGCCATGAATTTACACCTAACTCTCTCCATAAATACATGTCTCCATCGTTGACAACCTAAATCAAGAAGTGGCCAAAGAAACATTAAGCTTCATTATGTACAAACAGTACAAGAAAATGAAGACACAAAAGTAATGAACAAAAATGTTCAAATTCATATTTGACAATCAAGTAAATAAATTTGAAAAGCTCCAAATGAAATGTCTTGTGCAAGCACATATCATTTCAATATAGGAATTGTGTCTCATACAACACTGACAGATCTCTTCCCAAGTAATTGATATGCTTTTGGATGAAAATAGGCTAGGAATATCAAGTTAATTACCTTACAGTACATGGGAGCTTAATTTATTAAATTTCAGATAGGATGCTTAACAAACTTGGCATTTTTTCTTAGTCTTGATAATCATATCTTTTGTGGAAGACATAATTTTTACCAAAGAACAACTTACAAGATATTATCACAATATATTTCTCAACAATTCTTTAGATGGTATGCTTGGTACAAAGGACATAACTAGTCGTATTTATATGCATCAGTGCTAACAAATGCATGGAACATGAAGCAGGATATACATGCATGCGCAGCCAAGTCAAGTAGCAGATGATCATACAGATTGTGTAATGTTAAAAAAGTCCGCAACCCAGAAAGGCATATGGATCCCAGGGATAGCTTAAAGTAAAATTCGATTAAAGAATCTGGTTCTCCATATGTAAAATGAGTGAAAGATAGGTTTAGTTTTACTCAAGTCATAAAATAAACAACCAATAAACTTTGCTCTATGATATCCATAATACTTAGAGAACAATCATGAATCTCCTCACACCAGGTTTCAAGCAGTACACTTACAGGATGAGTTATGCCATAGCGTAGCACTGCATTACGAATGGCTTCCAAATCTTTCTCATTATCAAACTTAGCTGAATGTACTCCCACAACAGTGAACTGTACAAACGCAAAGCACATTTGAAGCAATCATGTATTAGAACAAGGTTCAATACTTAGGCCAATCGACTCATCAATAAGTCAAATAACTATCATTATCCACCTAAACACGCTTTTCTTATTCGTTAAACTTGTGTAATAGTAAGCAATATTTAAAATTTAGAATTATATATAGAGATGCTTGTTAGAATTATACACTCAATTTAATACGCCATAGCAGTATATATCCACAAATGGCAATAAACAAGACATCATTGCCCAGAGTAGTTTGCCCTGTGAAAATGAATACAGCTCAACTTGCCAGTAAAACATGGAAAACCAAACACTGATGGAAGATACTGAATAACCATGCAAGGAAATAGTCAGAAAAATATTAGGAATTATTTTTCATATCGGAAACTTTCCACATACTCCCCTCCACCCAAGTCAATCAATCTTGCAATGTCAACTTTCATGGTTATATTGCCACTCTCTCTCTCTCTCTAACCTGTTACATAACTTTTACCCACAAAACTATCTGAGCTATTCACCAAAAGCATAACCCCATAATAGAGAAACTTCAAACAGTTGAGAGATTGAGATATAATAAAGGAAGAGAATTTTACTGGCTTGTCTTTGTATTTCTTCTCCAGAAACTCTAAATCTGGCAGCACATGCATACAATTTATACAGCAGTAAGTCCAAAAATCAAGCACAACCACTTTTCCTTTCAAATCCTGCACAAAAGTTGAAGTAGTTCAGAACTGAAGCTATAAAAACAAGCAAATTTTCTGTATTTGACTCAATTAGATATGCAAAAGAACCATTGCCATTTTTTATTTTTTTGAGGAGAAACACATAAATCTCACTGCCATATTAGGATACATAGTTTGAATAACATGCAACCACTTTGGCTCTAAGCAAATTTAAGGGGAAGAAATCATATGTTTGACAGCCTATAAACTCAGATATAGTTCTTAGAAGGTTAATGAAATTCTACGAATTTGATTTAAATCGTTTACCCTGCGAAACTGAAGTGGAGCTGTATTCAACCAATCAAGTTTCGTTGGAAATTCTGGTACAATGGGAGTAGTTTTCCTAAAACGACAAAAAGAATAACATTTTAAACAGATTAAGCATCAAGGCACTCACAAGAAAAATGATTTGCAGAATGGCTTAACAAATTGAAGAGAAATTTAATCTAACTTATTCTAGAAGGTGAAAGCTAGTCTTTTTACAAGCTAGTCTTTTTACCTGCTTTCAACGTCAGAAATATAGTTCACAAATTGCTGGACTCGTGCTGATCGTGATGAGCCTCCTTCAATGATTCAAAGGAAGTAGATTAACATCCTATATTCTGTTAAATTGCTTTATCTATTTATACACTTTACAATCAGAACCATAAGGAACATGAAAATACCTTCATTTGGTTCAAACGATGGACGGTTGAGTCCAAATAATCTATTCCAGATAGCTTTAGGAGATGCATATTGCATTGCCTGTGAAAGCACAGTAGTTTTATGTTCACTAAAATGAAGTAAAGAAGTTTTAAGATATTCTAGTTACTCAATGAAAACAGTGCTGATATTTCAACATAAATCTAACAGAAACTCCTACATTCATATGATCAAGTTTGCTGTACCTTCCAGTTTGAAACTGTGAAGATGAGACAAGATATAGCAACTCCCAAACTTCCATATCTCAGTACTTCTCGCCGAGAACCCTGCAACCTGTCCATAAATTAATTCTGCGACCTCAAGCTGAAATATTTTCTCAAAAGGCTCTGTTTGCATTGTCAGAAAACGAAATTTGGAAACAAATATTTTTATGCTGAGATAATGAACTGCTCATCATTGGGATTTTATGCATACAGAGTATCTATCTAAACAATTTAAATGATACAAGTTAACATATCTCCTAAACATAGTTCCCCAGAAGACAGAATAAAAAACAGTATTAAAGGAAACCAATTTTCATAATGGAGCATCGCATCAAAAGATCCTTAAAATTTGATTGTTGTTGGGAGAAACTAAAGAAATGGATAAGAGGGGAAAACTACAAAACTCATTATGACACAAAATAAGGAATAGTGTGAACATTTAACATGGATTGACTAGAATTTTGCAGATATAGAGCCTGACTTACCCCCAAGCTGAGAGATCTTTGTCACTTGTAGCAACTACAACCTGGACGGACCCATTATCCGTTCTTTCTTTGGGCGTGGCAGATGAATTTTTTGAGGGAAAACTCCCATTATCTGCAATGACACATCCTTATTAGATGTCATTGTGCCAGAATGTAAAAAATATTACTGTCCCCTTTGAAAGAGTTGGTAAGAGAATATCATCAATAAGAAGTTCTAAATGCAAGTTCTTGATCAACCATCTTATTAAAAATATAACCAAAGAATATAATTTCAGCCAATTCGAGCACTCAGCAGAAGGTTGCACTTTCACCGTGCAGGAGAATGTTTTCCAGTACAAAAGATATCCATTACAAGAAAATATAAATTACTAAAAACTTAGTCCTAAAAAAATTGGCACAGTGTTGCTTCACCCTTTTACACTAAATAAGGCACTGGTACAGAGAAATGTTTGCGCATATTCTCAGGACTACATACTATAATCAGAGCCACCACCGAGAATATCATCAAGTGAAACGCTTCCTATCTCATTTCTGATAAGCGATGGACCAGCATCCTTTAGAAACTCCTCTGACAATGTAGTTGTCACAGCGATACATCTGCAAGAAGAAGATAATAAGTACCATTTACCCAGGAAAGGAAAAATCTTAATTCGTATTTGGTACATAAAATTCGAACTAATAAAGCAAGAGTTGGAGGACTAATAGAACATGATAATATGAGGGGAAGAAAAGAGATTCAACTTAGATCCAGCAAGTTCAGACATTTATGAAAGCAATTAATGTTTGAAGACACAAATTACAATGGTTATCTTAAGAAAACCAACCAAAGCATGCATTTGAATATTTACCTCATTTGTGCAGCTTTAGCAGCCTGAACTCCAGCTAGTGCATCTTCAATAACAATGCACTGGGAACAGTAGGCAAAGATTATAATCATAAATATAAAAAAAATTCATGAAAAATAAACAATCAACCATTTATTTCGAAATCACTCTTGATCACACAACATAATGATAAACCATACAAAGAAATCTCCTGATAAACAAAAAAAAAATCATTGAATATCTGGTAAAGACATGGAAATTCAGTTGATGAACACTCACTAGAAGTATCTGAGAAATTTCTTCAAATGGATGGTAAAGCAGCATGACCTAGGAATCTATGGATTTAGTCCGTGATAAAGCTAACAGGACAAAATTTCTGAAAGCGTTTGAGAAAATTTCTGAAACTGTTTAGTAAATCCTATATATATAGACTTAGAGTTATGCTAAATGCCTACATATTGCAAGTCTAGCAAGCAATGGCATTTTCAGACTTGCCAGCACTTACTAAGAAAAAGCAAATTTCATCCCAGAAAATAATAAGACATATGCTGCCAAAAATAATGTTTTGCAGAATACAGAACTACGCAGCTGTACTCAATATTTTTAGCTGTTGAACCCAAAAAATTAAGAAGAAAAACCTTGCACTGGCGATATCAGTAAAGAAATAACACTGCAGGACCTAGTGGTATACCTCACTAGTGGGCACGTTCAAGATCCTTGATGCAGCTAAGAAAATATCAGGAGCAGGCTTCAAATTCTCAAAAGCATCTGCTGACACAATAGCATCAAACCTGACAACAAGAGGATAACAATAAAGTAAGAACATAAAACCTTGGCCATACAGGTTGAAATTGCAGTCTAAACTTGAAGGTCTACACTAATCTGATTCCTAGATGGTTCTCTTTCCCACCACCCAAATATTGCTCAAGTATATTTTCAATATAGTCCTAGTGATTTGAGTTTGAATCAATGTGAAGACCACAATAACACAACTATAATAGCAAGCGGGAGTTTCAGTGATCCACAGCCAAATGCAAACCACTAAAAAATATGAGATTGAGGCAAATATTCAAGTGTGTTCTATAAACTTGAGAAACTTAGCCCATGACAAGATTATCTTACATTGATATTGGCAAACCAGCAGCAGCTAAATTTGCATCAACCTTGATGCGATCAGCACTAGATGCAACAGCAACTTTTAGGCCTTTGCTTTTGCACTGTTTTACAGCAGCATTACATTAGCCAATCTTTAATTGCAGCAACAAGTGACATTGACATTAATTAGCTTACATACCTGATTAATCAGTTCAAGAGCTCCCGGAAATCCTATTCCTGAATTCGGTTTTGCATACTGCAAGCATTGAACGAAACCAGAGGTAAGTAATGAGTAACCATCTTTTCATTGCAATACGTGGTTTAATAGTAGATTAATGACCTTCTCCAGATATATCTCAAAGAACCTCTTTTTGGCCGCCTCAGGATCAAATGCCTTCACTCCTTTAACAGAAGCTACACCGCCTAAGAAGTTTGCCTCGCCTATTACATTGTCATAGGACATGTAAATATTAAAAGCTAAAATTATATATCAAAACTCCAATTTAATACAATAATAAATTAGTTCTCTTTATATTTAAAAATTGTATCTTTGAAATTAATACAAATCTCACATTACCTTTGCTTTCATTCAATTATAACAAGTTATCTACCTCCTTTTGTTTCATAAACAGAAAAATCATGTTTATAATGTAAGCTCCAAGCCATTAAACACAGCCCATTATAATTCTTCAATTGCTCATCATAGCCATGCAATTGAAGTTAACAATTAACAATCAATTTAGCCAAAATCAAATTGATCATCATTCAACAAAATACTACAACAAGATTAGACATTGAATCGCTTTATCAAATAGATTGCTAAAATGCAAAAGTAATTAGTGACTATTCGCTCTTACCAGTTCCCATGAAAGGGACAAAGTCCTCCACTGTAACTTCAACTCCCATTTCAGCAAAAACATCCACACCAGCCCTTCTTGAAGGCTCCTCACTGTTACACAACACTCCATCCATATCAAACAATACAGCAGACACTTTCCCCCACTCACTCGAACCACTTTCTGAAACATTCACATCTTTCTGCTCTACTTTTGTTGCACATGCTTTTACCACCATTTTTTGGGTAAAAACTTGGCGCTTTACTCTGCATTGATAAAAATGGTTTGAAACTGAAGTGGGGTTTAGAAGTTTTGCCTTTGAAGAGAAGAAGAAGAGTGTGGTTTGATGAGACAAAGAAGAAGGTGGTGGTGACAGTAGTTTCATGGTTGAGGCGTGGTTGTTTAACTGGTAACTGATAACTGATTATATATTTTGAGATATACTGGGACAATTATGTCCTTGCTGTTTCATGAAATGGATGTGCAGTTGGTTTTGGAAGAGGGTATCTAGGGAAATGAAGTGGCTTTTTAGTGATGGATAAATGGTTTGGTTTGATCAGTTAGATTGTGAGTTGTGAAGTGTTGAATAATTTGTACATTATCCACTTGGTGACCACACTTTTTGATTGGTTGAGCCTCTGCCAGGTCAATATAGACCTGTTTAAAAGCCCAAATAGCCCAGGTTTTGTTTTGCTTTGTTATACTTTGATGTTCTCACTTGCTAGTTTTATAGACTTCAAGGATCCAAAGGGACAAAAACAGGAGGTGATTTTTTTCCAAAGAAATTACCATATACAAGGTTTCATACCCATGATTACCCCTTACCCATCTCAATGCTTTTAAATGCCTCATTACATATCAGTAGCATGCTTTTTCATCAGCCAAAACACATAGAAATCCAAAGATGATCAATTATTTTAATGACATTACACTTGTCATCCACTAGTTACCATTCTAGTGAAGGTAACTGTATGTCATTAGTAGCATGCATTACTTGTTGAACCCCAATATGCAAACCTAATCAAACTGTTTAACATAAAAAACACCATATAAACCTCACACCATTGTAGCTAAATTTCATAAATATTTAACCCTTACCATAGTTACTTCTATAATGGCCACTTTGAAGCACACTTGTTAATGTCCTTCCAATAAGGTCAAAAAATTGTGATTACTCCACTAAATCTTTCCCACTAAGCAATACATTTAGCCTATATAATCTCTTCTTTGGAAGAAAGATTCACCAGCCCATATCCAGAAAGCTTATACAGAAAGAAGATAAGGTATGTCCTAGTTCATTTGAGTTGAAGTTGCATTCATGAAATATTATTTTATCTTAATTCTTAAGTAATCATTAATGTTATATTGTTTTAATACTATAGGTTATAATCATGAAGATAGTACTTCTAGTTCTATTTGTCCTCGGATTGGTCTCACTGCATCTTCAAGCTGACGCCAGAAGGTTTACTTTGGAGGTGAAGAATGATAAATCTGATTCCCTGACTTCATCTAACGTGCAACCTGGCCGAAAACTTGATGTGGTTAACAATGGCGCCACAGTTGATTCAGTGCCATCAGTCGCTGCTAAAAATGCTACCAATGATAGCACAGATGAGGTGAACTATGGTTATGAAAATTATGGGAATCCTTCCGGATCATCTACCGATTCTCACCATATTTATACCAACGATTGTGGGCCTAAGAAAAGTTGTTAACAAGTTATGGAGAAAAAAAAAATGTGTAAATAAATTTATAGTGTGATTGAAGGGTGTGGCAGTGCTGTGTTACAAGCTTGATATTGTTACTTAGATGTGTATTCTACACAACTAAGTAGATTTATAGTATTAATGATATATGTTGTGCTTGTGTGTGTTATATTTTGTCATGGTTGTATGGCCTTGAGCCAAAATACAAAAGTGCTGGACACTATATCTAAATAAAAGGATCATGGCTAGTATGGTTTTGTGTGCTTAAGATTTGAGAGAAGATAGCTTAATGACACAACCCATTCATCTAATCATCCCATATATCAGGAGTGAGACTTCTTGATGCATTGAGGCTCCTTGAAAATTCTATTTGAGGGCCAATATTATGAGCATTAACTACGATAAAGAAGGTGGTTTTGTATGAGTTAACATTTGAAATGCTGTGAGAGATGAGGATCTAAAGCATTCAGCTAGCACTCAGTGAGACTCAACTAGATTATAGTTCTTTTCTCTTTATTGAAAGTGACGTCTACACCAAAACTCAGGATTGATTATGAAGTAATCCCTCTTTCTTTTTTCTCCCCAATACCAAATAAAGAAATAATTTAAATTGGGCAATCCTTTCTATAAAAAGGTATATTTTAAATTATTTGTGATAATAATTCCATTAAGATAACACATTTCTCAGCCTGTTTTCTACTAGAAATTAGCTGCTGTTTAGATTATTTGAATTCCTAAGAGAGTTAGCCTCTGCAGTCTGTCACAACTTACTGCTCCTAGCTACTGTCAAATTACCATATGCAGTTGTGGGTATTCGCATATACAAATTCATTCATATAAGGCATTCGCAAGAGGCTTGGAAATGAAGTTGAGTAAAATTTTGTAGAAATTTGCAAAGCTACTTGTCATTATTTGTTGAGCCTGTAATGCTGGAATTATGATTGCCATCGCATACTGACTATCTTACATACTTTAATTTATGACTGCCATTACTGCATTTCTGTTGTTTACTCCCCGTGTTCACCCTTCATCTATTCTGACCAGAACTTTACCAAAAATCATTGCAGGAACATTTACCATTTTTGAAATGATGATACCGAACACGGTCCCTCACAATGATATCCCTTTCGAATACTTTCGAAATTAGCTTGGTGGCAGAATGGCAATCCTCACACACCCTCAAGTTCTTTACAATGCGGATGGTTGTTCCCGGATTTGTGTTAATGAATCCAAAAGCAATTGCAAGCTTTTCACTATGGTACTTAAGTGCAGTTTCCTTCTCTTCCTCTTCAATATCAAACAGAACTTGGGAAGCATTTGGTGAATAGCCTTCCATCTTCAGCTTATCAATGATCTTCTCCAGCATCAAATGGATTTCCTTCACTTGTGGGTGTGATCCATCTCCCATTTTGAATTCATGAACAATACCATCCAAATCAATCATGCTAATTCCTGGATTTGTCTTTATTCCTCTTTCCTTCATCAACTTCCTCACTTCTGCAACATCATCCCATCTTCCTTCCTTTGCATAGATGTTCGACAACAATGCATATCGACCACTGTTTTCTGGCTCCATCTCCAACAAAATCTTCCCCACCCTTTCTCCCAATTCAATATTTCCATGTTTCTTACAAGCACCTAAAAGAGCACCCCAAACAGCTGCATTGGGTTCTATTGGCATTGTACTAATCAGTTCCTCAGCCTCAGCTAAAAACCCTGCCCTTCCTAGCAGGTCTACCACACATCCATAATGCTCCATCTCAGGCTCAATACCAAATGTTATCTTCATATTATCCAAAACCTCTAGACCTCTATCAACCATCCCTGCATGAGCACAAGAGCTTAAAATACTAACAAATGTAATTTTATCAGGTCTCATCCTTTCCCTTAGCATTTTAAAGAATAATTCAATTGCATCCCCTGCTCGGCCGTGCATAGCTAGCCCACCAATCATGGAATTCCAAGAAAACACTTCTCTCACTTTCATGTTCTCAAAAACCTCCCATGCCATATCAAGACGCCCACATTTCGCATACATATCAATCAATGCAGTCCCCAATACTGCATCCAAATTCATAGAATTTCTTTTCACATAAGCATGAATCCATCTCCCTTGATCAAGTGCCCCAACATTTGCACAAGCACATAGCACACTTGACAGAACAAATTTCCTTGGCCTAATCTTGTCTCTCTGCATTTGATTAAAAACTTCCAAGGCCTCTTTATAATACCCTCCTTTGATATAACCATCAATAATTGAACTCCATGTTATTTCATCCTTATCACTCATCTCATCAAACAATTTTCTTGCTTCATCAAACCTTCCACTCTTAGCCAAACCACTTATCATAGCATTATAAGAGCCAATATTTTTATCAACCATAGAATTAAACAACTCTTTAGCAGCTTCAATCTCTGCACTTTTCACGTAACCGTCAATCATAGCATTCCAACAAATGACATCACATTCTTGACCATCATCAAGAAACTGCCTTGCCTCCATTAAAAGCCCAAAAGAAGCATACATTTGAATTGCAGCACTTTTAATATGAACATCTCCATGAAGTCCAAGTTTCACTACGTGAGCATGAACTTGCACCCCTTCTTTTTCAGTTCCTGCAACATTGCAGGCCTTAAAAACTACAGGATAAGTGAACTTATTAGGCCTAGAATTAGCAACCACCATCTTATAATAAAAGTACACTACCTTAAAAGCCTCGTTATGGTCTAAGCAACTTTTGAGCATAAGATTCCATACAAAAACATTGGGCCTAGGGACATAATGGAAGACCTTCAATGCAAAATCCAAGTTGCTGGAAGGAGAATTAGCATAACACTTGACTAAAGTGCCAGCTACATAATGGTCTTGAAAGTGGCCACTCTTTAATACCACAGCATGAGCCTGCTTGAGATGGTGTAAAGAAGTGCATTTTGTGTTTAAGAGGTCTAGGATTGTTTTCTGGGAAAGTTGGGAAGTGGGTATGTTTGTTGTTGAGAGGTTTTCTGGCTTTAGATTATGAGGAAGATTTGTGGTGGTGGTCGTGGTCGTGGTCGTGGT
>WYDK02000027.1:9912151-9933914 GCA_009867345.2 Toxicodendron radicans | reverse complement strand
AAAAAAAATCTTCATTTTTATGTATATTTATATCATGAGACTAACATTAATTTGTTGAATCATTTACAAATAATTTAAGAAAACGTGTTTACATTACATCCCAAATAATACAATAATCTCTAAGAAAACTTCCCAACATCCAGCACATGTAAATATGATTAATCATAGTTTATCATATTCATCCATATAATTTTTTATACAAATATTCGTCGTGATTGAACGAATGCACAAACTCAAACTCAAAACAATTACGTTTTAACTTGATATAGATGCTGGGGAAACACATCCATGTGTAGTTCAGATGGTTAGAGCGAATTAGAGATTATGTGGATAGATACACGGTCTCAAGTTCGATTCTCCGTCTGAGCATCCAGGATTCAAGTGGGAGGTCATGGGCCCGTGACAGTGGGTTGTTGCACTAGTCTTTTCCGAAAATTAATTGAGTAAGTGGCCGTCCTGATGGTGGGTTGATCGAGGAGTATATAAGCTGACCGGACACCTTGGTTTAAAAAATAACAATCTTATTTCTCTCTACATCAATGTATATGGACAATAGAATAATGTTATGCTTGTAACTGGGTCACACAAACAAAAAAAAATTACTTAAAATTTATATAAAATAACTATTCTGTACTTTTTTTTTTTTTTGTTCTATTTACGTTATTCGGTTATAACCGTAACATTATTCGAAGGATATAAGGTTAGAAGATATAAAATAAAATTTGTAAATATAAAAATATTCACTTCACATCATCCCTCACTATGTGTTCAAAATAAAGTGGACTTTAAGCCTACTTGAGTTCTGTCAAAAAGCAAGGCTTTTGTTTTCAAAACAATTGTTCAAGTATTTTGCTTCCAAAATTCAAACTCCACAAATTTTTGAACGAAACAAACTTCTTTAGTTTTGGTTGGTTTTTGAGATACTTGTTTTAGTCTTCCAACTTCTGACAACACACAAAACACTTTCACTTTTTCCAGTAGTAGAGACGGTAAAAAAAAAAAAAAACTGACCCATCACGTGATCTTGCAATCCCTTCAAGTTGGATTAACCCACGCGCCATTTCTCTCTCTCTCTCTTGATCACTCAGTTGTTCTTTTCTTCTTGTTTTCTAACACTTCCTCTGCAAGTTCTATTCTTGCTTCATTGCTCTTGCAGATCTGTCACTGCTAGGCAAAGGTTTGATCTATTTTTGTTCTCTCTTTTGTGGGGTTGTTTTGCTTTCATAATTTGCTTATTAAAGCTTTTCTTTTTCTGGGTTCGTGGTTTTTCTTCTTCTACATTTGGGTTTGGCTTCTGGGTACTGAGTGTGTTGTGTTTTTTGATTAAAAAATTTCACCTTTAGCTGTTTCTGCTGTTCTTTAGTTCATGTTTGTAGCTTATGTAGTCTCAAAACTTCTACTTTATGTTGCTTTGTGCTCTTTTTTGGCATTGTTTAGTGATATTTCTTTTCATGAGTGATTCACTTTTGTTCTTGTACAGCACTCAGTGAAGTGCATTTTGTTTAGATTTTATATTAGAAAAAACAAGAACTTTAGAAGAAAAAAATAGTAACTTTAGTTTCTTAAAATGTTTTAACTTGTGTTGTTAAAATGTTAGATTTTTTTTTTGGGAGCTTTTGTTAAATGGTAATGTGTGTTTTTTGGGTTAAAAGCTTCATAATTTGTTAAGATTAGCACTCCTTCTTCTTCTTCTTCCTTGATTTTTTTTCTTGCTTTGAATTTGTGCAGGAAATGGGGTTCATTTCTAGAAAGATTTTCCCAGCATGTGGGAGCATGTGTGTGTGTTGTCCTGCTATGAGGTCAAGATCTCGGCAACCAGTGAAGCGTTACAAAAAATTGCTTGCAGAGATCTTCCCTAAATCTCCTGTGAGTATTCAATACCTATTTTTTAAAATTTACTCTCTTCTTTGATATATTTAAAACAATTTGTTTATAGCATATGTTTGTGAAGTGTTAGATTCTTTCTTCTGGTAATCATTTTAATTCCTACTAGGTGTGTCTGAGCTAGCCAAACTTTACTTATTTTGGATATAAATATTGGTTAACAATGGGAACATGGCCTTGTAATGTGGGAAGTTGCTGCATGGTAATTTTGCTCAGTGTGATAATCCATCATTAGTGCTATAGCCTTTTCATATTTAGAGAATAAGACTTTCTCCTTTGTTGAACTATGCGCTTATTTTTCCTGGTCTGGCTGTTTGTCATGAGAAGCAGACTTATTGCTCCTATTTTGAAAAGGTATTTTGACCTCTAGTCTGGATCATCAAATGAAGAAAGAAAGAAAATTGAAAATTTTTTTGGAATGCCTAATGGATAAATTAGGTTGATTAAGAATAAAAATGAAGTATGTAACGCTATCCAAGATCAAAGGGGCTTTACATCTTTTGTCTTCCAGTGTGGCTTTTTTCTAGATGTATGTTAACTTGTTGCATGGACAAGCATAATTCAATCAACGTTGCGTTAGTGTTTATTGCTTATGATCTTTTGATGTTGTGTCTGAAACTCCTATATTGATTTCAAAGTATCTAGAATACTGAAGTTCGAAGTCTTGAGATATATTGCAGGATAGCCCTCTAAATGATAGGAAAATTGTCAAATTATGTGAATATGCTGCCAAAAATCCCTTTCGAATCCCAAAGGTAATTTTCCTATTATCCTTATAAAGTATTAATTGACGAGTGTTATGGGGCTAGCCTTCAAATTAGTGTGTGCACCACTGAGATACAGCTGACACTCTGTTTTTAATAGATTGCAAAACATCTTGAGGAAAGGTGCTACAAAGAACTGCGATCTGAGCACATCAAACTAATCAATATTGTTACAGAGGCTTACATTAAGATGCTTTGCTTTTGTAAGGAGCAGATGTAAGTCAAACTTATTCTTCCATTGTTTTTTTGTTTGTGTTTTGCATTTTATTTCTAAATTGCTATATTAGATGTGTGTATTTGAAATTTATAGTGCTGTGTACATAATACTGCTTTTTTCAGGTTACACTGCACCCTTGGTACCACTTTGCTAGGAAATTTTAAATTGCATTCCACATTTCTTTTGTTATGTGAAGTTTTCTGCTCTGTTAATATACAAGTCCACCAATAAAAGAAGAATGCTTGGTATTTGAGTAATAGTACTTGTGCATTTATGTGTGACTTTGTTTGTTTTTATTTGAAGAGTCTGTTTTTATTCTTATCAACAAAAGGTGTGTTTGTTTTTCATGATTAGTTCTAGGTATTAGATTTTAATTTTTTCAAGTGTGCAGGGCGTATTTTGCTTTAAGTTTGCTGAATGTGGCTACTGAACTGCTGGACAACTCTAAGCAAGATGCTGTTCAGATACTTGGATGCCAAACTTTGACAAGGTTCATTTATAGTCAGGTAAACTGAATTATGACCTCCTTTCTTTGGAATGAGCTGCATCTTGTGTCAAACAGAATAACAGTATTGATGAGTCTAATCCTTTGCTTTGTATATTGAGCAATATTGTAGTTTGTTTACTTTGTATACATATATGATTCTCATTTATAATAATTGGCATTAACTAGCATTACGTTTGTTATACTTATACTTTGGCTTGTTGTATGAACAGGCAGATGGCACTTACACACATAACATTGAAAGTTTTGTGCACAAAGTATGTAAGCTGGCACGTGACCATGGGGTGGAAGATCAAAGGCATGGTCTAAGGGCCTCAAGCTTGCAGTGCATTTCAGCCATGGTATTTTAGTGAAAAGAATATTACTATTATTTTCACCCTCATTGCTCTTGTTAATATTGTATTTAGTAAAATTTGAATTTAGATATTGTTATTTACTCTTTCTTTTTGGGAGCTGTGCGATATATATTTGATACTCTTGTCCCGTGCTAGTTGTGGTTCATGGCAGAGTTCTCCTGCATTTTTGCTGATCTTGATGAGGTTAGTACGTTGTAGTTACTTACTTTGAATCTAGTTAATGTTACTATGGAGTTTCGGTTAGCTTCTACTATTGATTTGGTGAACAAAATGTCTATTGTTGATCTTCTACTCGAGCATTGCTTTCTTTTACTGTAATTGAGGAATAAGCTCTGGTTTCTTGAATATCCAAACTGCAGATTGTGAACGCCATATTAGATAACTATGTGCCAGATACACAAAGTGCATATGATGATGAGAGAGGGGAGCCACATCATAATTGGGTAGACGAAGTGGTTAGATGTGAGGTCAAAGGTGCAGCTGGTGGTAGTGATACTAGTCCCAGTGGCATGATGATCAGGCCTCGTCCAGAGAAAAAAGATCCTACTCTTTTGACAAGGTAGAGCTTGCTTGGGTGGCTTTGGAGGGACAGTTTTGGACTCTATTCTGTATTTCTAGTTCTTGGGTTTAGATCATCAAGGGATTTATATCCTTTTTCTAATTACTTGTTATTTTTGTTGCAGTGAAGAGGTGGAGACACCTAAAGTATGGGCACAAATTTGTGTTCAGAGAATGGTTGAATTGGCCAAGGAGAGTACAACTATGCGCAGAGTATTTGATCCAATGTTCATATACTTCGATTCTAGACGTCACTGGGTTCCGCAGCAAGGGTTGGCCTTGATTGTTTTGTCTGATATGGCCTATCTGATGGAGACTTTTGGTATGGTTGCCTATCATTTAATTTATTTTGCTAAATTGTTGCTTTATGTTGTGCAAACTTGCGAATATAACCTTTCGTGGGACTTTTTATTTATTTATTTTTTCTCAAAAAGATTTTTCAAATTATCGATTAGCATTGTGCAATTAGATTTATGTGCTTGCTAATATTACTTTTGACTTCAGGGAATCAGCAGTTGATTTTAGCTGCTGTGATACGCCATCTGGACCACAAAAATGTTGTGCATAATCCTGAACTTAAGTCTCAGGTCATACAAGTTGCTTCATCTCTAGCTAGGCAAATTAGATCAGGAGCAGTGCTGGCAGAAATTGGTTTTGTCAGTGATCTGTGCAGGCATTTGAGGAAAAGTTTTCAAGCCACTGTTGAATCAGCTGGAGAACAAGAATCAAATTTGAATATCTCACTCCAGAATGCTATTGAAGATTGCTTACTTGAAATAGCTAAAGGGGTAACTTCAAAACTTTTTATGGTACATGTATTTGGGAGTTTCTTGCTGTTTTTGTAATTTTCTTGAGTTTGTGTTTGCTTTTACTAGATTGGTGATACGCCACCACTATTTGACATGATGGCAATAACATTGGAGAAACTTCCATCAGCTGGAGTTGTTGCTCGAGCAACCATTGGATCATTGATGATTCTTGCTCATGTGATTTCTTTAGCGTCAATATCTTCTCGTTCACAGAAGGTGAGATGAGTTTAATATAATTTTGGTACAGTTTGTGTACTGTGGTTTATTGAGGGCGGTTGCCTCATAGAACCCATCTGTTTTCCTTTTAGGTTCAAGATACCAGGAAATTTTAATCATCAGTTTAATGATTCTGATGGCATGATGGAGATCTCATGTTTGATGGAAAAGTAACTTAACTCATTATTTAGACACGGAACCCTAACAGCATACTGACTTTTCCTCCCCTTTGTTCCCTGACTAGTAGAAAAGTAAAAATTACCCATTTTATTCTCCAAAAAAGAGTACACTGATTAATCTTGCAGCGTTTTTGGAAGATTTGCATTGAAGATAATTGTCTTCTTATTTTGAAGTTGCTCTTTGTATTTCGCTTGGTTACAGCTCTACTTAACTAGTAAAAATATTTTTAATTAGGTGTTTCCAGAAGTGCTTCTTGCCCAAATTTTGAAAGTAATGCTGCATCCAAATGTTGAGACGCGTGTTGGAGCGCACCAGATATTTTCAGTTCTTCTCTTCCCAAGTTCTAATCATCAGCGACATGCAGTTGCATCTCTGCGATCTGGTTATCTCTATGAACCACAAAAATGGCGTTCTAATACAGCATCTACATCTACTTCAATTTCAGCTCTACTTGAAAAGCTCCGGAAAGATAAAAATGTAATCAAAATGGAAAAGAATGGATATAATGTACCTGATGATATTAAAGGAAGGGACTTCGTGGAAGATGACTGGAAGCAAGGCCACACCCGCAAGAGTTCTCCTAACTTTTACAAATTAAGTTCTATTATTGACGGGAAAGCTGGAACAACCAACTTGGCCAATGCGGTATGAAAATTTTCATGTTTTTATGAGTGCGACAAGTGCAGGACTAAATGTGTACTTGCAATTTGATTTACCAAGTCATTGAAATTATAAATCTGTTTTATTGATCGCACAGGAACCATATGTTATGAAGTTTAGTGAGGATCAGATCATGCAGCTGCTGTCTGCCTTTTGGGTTCAAGCCACTCTTCCTGATAACGTGCCTTCAAATATTGAAGCTATAGCTCATTCTTTCATCTTAACACTTATTTCTGTACGCTTGAAGGTGAAATTTCAAACGTATACATGTCCTTCTTGGATTCTTCTTTCCTTTATTATCCCCTTCTCTATCTATCTATAAATATCACTGTTGACAGCTTCTTGAACATGTGATGTTGCAGAACCCAAATGGCAATCTTGTGGTGCGCTTCTTCCAGCTTCCCCTGTCTCTCAGGAGCTTATCCTTGGACCCTAACAATGGTATATGCATTTTCTTATACAGCCTTACTAACTAGAAGAATTCTAAAATTTGAAACTAATAGATTACTGCTTGTCAGGGATGTTGCCTTCTGTGTGCCAGAGATCAATCCTTGTTCTGTCAACAGGCATGCTGATGTTTGCAGCCAAAATATTTAACACTCCTGATCTGAATGATTTTTTCAAGACCTTAATTCCTAATGATGTGAGTGTTGCCTGCATTTATTACAGATTGTTTTTACATATTTTTCTGTGTTATTAGTAGAGTGCACCTTTATGATCCATTAGCAGCCCTTGTACAAGAGACGTTTAATCTGCTTCTGCAGTTAATATGCTTTTTTATAAATAACTTATTGACCTTAAATTTTCTTCAAATTCAGATTGATCCTTATCTGGGCATCAGTGATGACCTTCAAGTATACGTAAAGCCTCAGGCAGATGTGAGAGCATATGGATCCTATTCTGATAGTCAACTGGCCAGCTCAATACTCTTTGAGTTACGAAACAAGATACATGAGTCTGAGAAGGCCATACTGGATGTGATAACTCAGAATTTATCAACCATAACTGAGGTATGCCCTGTTGATAGGCTGCTATATCGTCTTCTCTTTCACTTTCTCTTTTAGCTGACATTAGTCTATGCTTTTTAAGTTGGAGGTAGATGAGCTGGCAAGACAACTTTCAGAACCATTCACACCGGATGATGCATTTGTGTTTGGCTCGCGAACAACACTTGCCATAAACCACAATCAGATGATTTCCCCTTCGGAATCACTCTCCTTTGATGAGGTACTTTCTTAGTAAACTTTTATGTGTGCCTCTGTCTGTTGTGAATAATCCGAGTAAAGTTCTTGCCTTTTGACTTATGCCCTTATCCTAGGCTGGGAAAAATATTATCTTGTCTTAAAAAAGTCCTTGTGGTGTATCAACTGAAGAAAACTCTAAAAAATTAACTTCCTTTTGGTACGAAATAATCATTTCTAACCAGCCAACTGATGGAAGTGTCTGTTCTATATGCCTCAATGTGGAAAGTGGGAAAAGAAAGATAAGACAAGAAGAAACTGAGATCATTCATTGCTCTTTAATTTGTGTGTTGCAGGATGTTACATCAACTCTCTTGGCTGAAGATGATGCCATAAGTGAAACATCTGTTGCTGACCTCTCTCGCTTTGTTCCCAAAATGCCTCCGTCTCCTTCTATCTCCCATATTATCAGCATTGGACAGCTTATGGAATCAGTAAACTCTCTTCCTGGCCTTACCACTAAACTTTTGTTCAGATAGATAGATATTAGCACGTTGTTCCTATCGTTTATAAACTTAATGAACACTTTTTTCAGGCACTTGAGGTAGCTGGTCAAGTGGCAGGATCAACCATCTCTACATCACCCCTTCCATACAACACACTGACTGGTCATTGTGAAGCACTGGGCTCTGGCACAAGGCAGAAGCTATCCAATTGGTTGGTCCACGAAAATCACTACGCTAGAGCTCCCGGTAAATCTTTCCCAGCATTTCCTGCAAATGATTGCTTAGCACTCAAGAAGGTCAGCATCAGTTCCCCAAAGTCATCTTAAATGCGGTTTACTCTTTCTCCTGATCAGCATTTGCTTGTGTTATGCAGATTATGAGCGACGATGAACCTGTTCAAGGAGCCATGATGGCACAGAAGCCATGGCTGGCGATGAAGCTGCCTCCTGCAAGCCCTTTTGACAACTTCCTGAAAGCAGCTGGGTGTTAAAGGAAGAGAAAAGGCACCCACATACATAAAAATCTGTCAGTGTTTTGTAAAGTGTTAGGCAGTGATTTAGAAGTTGTACTCTTGTAGAGGGTGTAGTTTAGGTTATGCTTTGTTTTGACTTGGACCTGGTTAACATTTGAGGGCTTGCATGCCCCACCTAATCCTTTGTATTTGTATTCAACTATCACCATCTTATCTTTATATAAGCATAGCCATTAGCATTTGATGTTTCTCTTGTGTGTTCTCCCCCTTGGTGTTTATATTTTTAACTTCTTACTTCATAACTTGTTTATGCGTATTTCAACTAATCTTCGGAGGAGATTAGTAGAACAATTTACCATCATGGCTTTTCACTATTCAGATAAAGAATCGAATTTGAGATCGTGCGTCTATTTACATTATTCTCAATTCGTTCTAACCTTTTGGGCTATCAATGGATGAGTTTGATAATTAATTTTCATTAATATGTTTTAAACTTATTGTAACATTTTGGCTCAAATCGAGTAGATATTGTCTGTTTTTACACTGGTTGTTAAACCGAGTAAATATTGTGTGTTTTGAGACCAATCCGCATTGACATGTAGTAATACATAGTATATACATTAATAAATATTATTAAGTGTTGAGATCTTAAAAATTTTAATGTGTGGATCAATGGTGAGACCGTGATAATGTAGTTTCTATTATTTAATTTTAGGGATTATGAAATTGGTATCGAGTATTCACTTGTAGTTTCTATTATTTAATTTTAAAGATTATGAAATTGGCATCGAGTATTCACTTTTGATTCGTATGTTAAAAATTAGAAGAATAATTTTAAAATGAAATATTATACATTAAATAATTTTTTTGATGCATAATAAATAATAATGCATTCACTAAAAGAAAAATGTGTAGCGCACGTTAATGATTAAATGCTAAGATGCGCTATATGCGCCAGGCGCAATTCAAATCGTCGTCTTCATTTTCATTTCGGCTGAGTTCTTCTTTCTTTCGCTAAACCTCAGCTAAAACTTTCAGCTCGAAACTTACTCCGATGATGGCCCAATCATGTGTTGCCACGTCATCTTCAATCAGCGTCTTTGGCTCTCTCTTCCTTAACTCTCGAACAGACTCTCACTCTCTGCCTCTTCGCTTCAATCCACTGCGTTTCAGGTTTTTTTTTTCCCGCATATATTCTGTTTGGTTTCCTAGAACTGACAGAAACGAAATGAAAATGAAAAGAAAATTATAATTTTAGTATTTTTTATTTTATTTTTGTAAGTGTGAATAATTGTGAAGAAGAGATTAAAAAAAATATATTTTTAGTTTCTTTTTTTCTTTTACGTTGTTTGTTAATTGGGAAAATTGAAAAAAAAAACAAGTAAAATTTGATTTTTTATTTTTTATTTTGATGTATTCTTAGGAAATCAATTGTATCAAGCAACAGAGGAAATAAATGTGGAACTTATGAAGTGAAAGCGATGTTATCAAGTGGGTTTTCAACTATTGAAGACTATGAAAGTTCCTGGCAAGGGATTTGGTCTATAAGGTAAAGTTTTTATGTGAAAATTCAAGTGTTGTCGAAAATGTTTGTAAGTTTAGCTGTGGATGACTGGGTGAGAACTTAGAGAAGATGTTTGAAATTGCTGTATGCCATGCTGTTTGTATAGACTTAGATTGACTAGAGTGAAAGCATGGATGCACTCCCCGAAGAAGTTGGTAGAGGGTAGGAACTTGCTTGTGGGAATTGCATTGAGTGATGTTGTATATATTGAGTTTCAGTCATGTGTTGTTTGCCCGGTAGGAAAATGTAGTGGGAGAGTAAAATAGAGAAATGGTTTTCGTTTGTTTATATGTTTCTCGTTATAAAGTCCTAATTTTGAAATTTATTGGAACGGGAGGTGTGAATGTTGTTCTTGTGTATTCTCTTAGCTCGTGCTAAATGTCTGTGTGTTGGTCTTACAGAAATGATCTGGAGGTTCCATCTTCACCGTATACTCCTACTTATGCACAAGGAGGGCAGGGGCCTTCTCCAATGGTGCATGAGCGTTTTCACAGCGTGCTCAGCCAGCTCTTTCAACATGTAAGCATCAGGCGTTGGTTTCACTGGGATTATTTGGATTGAATTTTGAACTGATTATAATGCTACCAGAAAATTTAGTTTATTGATATGTCACTGATTTTTAGAGGATCATTCGTTGTGGAGGTCCAGTTGATGATGATATGGCAAACATTATTGTGTCTCAACTCCTCTATCTTGATGCTTTGGATCCTAACAAGGTTAGTGTTTGTTGCTTTCCTTTTCCTTTTCTTTCTTTGCATGGGTAAATCATAGTGTATGACTTTTTGAGACAGTTGATTTCAAAAGCCACCCGATGCAGCAGAAGTTTGGAATAGAGAATTTATTTCAGAATAGGCCACACTCCAAAAATTTACACTTATTTCTAGGGTAAATAGAAGAACATGAATATGGGTAATTGTTTGTTATAAATCACCACAGGAAAACCCTTTTAAAGTAATCTTTTACATCATTTACTCTTCTCTGTTTTTACCTAGTTATAATTCACCTTTGGAAAACCGTCTTTTAGCTATATTTTGCATCATATACTCTTTTATTTTTTTCCTTATAACATTTCATTATCTGTTTCCCCTATCTCCACCACAAGTTTTAACTATGCATATTGTAGTGTTTCTCCAACTAATGAACATCTCGTCTTCTGATTAGGATATTATCATGTATGTCAACTCTCCAGGAGGATCAGTAACAGCTGGTAATGTATATATTCTGATTGCTTAATCATTCCTTCTTTAAAGTTTGAGTAACTGAGAACTACATAACTTACCAATTTTTTTCTGAATTGCTTCAATAGGTATGGCCATATTTGATACCATGAGGCACATAAGACCTGATGTTTCCACTGTTTGTGTTGGACTGGCTGCCAGGTAAATAAAAGTAACCAAAAATTTATTTGCTTCTGTCAGAATTCATATCCAGGGGCTGTAAGCATAGTGTATTTTGTACACTTTTAATGTAAATAATCTATAAGCAGGGTATATATGCTGCTTCAGATACTTGCAACATAATGACTGATCTCGTAGTAATTTTCTTTCTTATGACAGTATGGGCGCTTTTCTGCTTAGTGGTGGCACCAAAGGTAAAGCTATTTCTGTATTTTGTGTCTTTTGGCTTGGTTTCTATGATTTGTTTTTTTTCTTGTGTGAAAGTTTTTCTTTGAAACTTATTGTTAGTATGTGATTTCACTAATTTGTTTCAACTTTCTTCTTTGGAAATTCTAAATATGAAGGAAAAAGATACAGTCTGCCAAACTCAAGGATAATGATCCATCAGCCTCTTGGTGGGGCACAAGGAGGGCAAAGTGATGTTGACATACAGGTATCTTTTGTCCCATTTTGTAGCTTGGCAATCCTAGTTTCATGCATTTGGTTTTCCTTATGGTGTATTTATATCTAATCGAAATTAATTATTGCTTGGGATTGCCCAGGTTTAGCTTTTTAAGCTATAAAACTTATAATTGCCTATTGGAATTGATCAATGGAAATGAACTAGGTTCTCTATTATAGGAATATGATGATACATTTGATGGACATCAATAAAAATTTCTATTATTTTCTTTGATCTATTAAAAGTTCTACTGACCAACCTCCAATTACAATTGCTTCCAGGCAAATGAAATGCTACATCACAAAGCAAACTTAAATGGGTATCTCTCTTACCATACTGGTCAAAGTCTTGAGAAGATTAACCAGGACACTGACCGTGATTTCTTCATGAGTGCGCAAGATGCCAAAGACTATGGGCTTATAGATGGTGTCATCATGAACCCTCATAAGGTTATCCAGCCACTAGCAGCTACAGCAGATCAGTGAATAAGTATTTGAACTTTTCGACGTCAACCATGTAATTGTATCTCTCCTAAAGTTATTTTAGTTATAGCTTTTCCTATTTGATGGTCATGTTTGAATGGTAGAATCCATACTGCTAGTTTCGTGTACAAGTGATGATCAAATACAGTTTTGGAACAGAAGGAAATACAATAACAACTTTAGTTGTAATGACGATTTAGCTTGCAGAACAAATCAATTTTGAAAAATCATGTCTTGCTTGGAAAGTATTTTTTCCATTCCATGATGGACGACCATAGTGAACAAAAAGTCAATTGAAATGCATCTGTTCTTTTAATTTTTTTCTGCTATTAAATGCAGAAAGCTTCCTCAAGTGCAATTCTCTTATGAACATATGTTGGAATGTATAAGTTCTCTTGCTAAATGTTATATGTTTCGGGAGGACTTCTTATTCTTGGGGAAAATGCAATTAAAACACCATTTCAAGTTTAAAATTAATTAAATAGCCATGAAGTTTTAAACTCTTTAGATCATATTTTAAGCGATGTAAGTTTATCGTTTAAGTGACATAGGCTTATTTATAAGCTTGTTTCTTAAACGATATATTTAAATCGCTTAAGCGATTATTGCATTTGAAACTTTATGGTTATTTAATTAATTTCATACTCGAAATGATGTTTTAATAGTTTGTCATGTTATTTTTGTGTGTTCTAAACTAAACAAAGCAGGTTTCTCATCAAATTTAATGTTCCCCAAGTTTGGCTGCACTTAATTTGTCTTAACATGAAATCACTATAAGCTAGTAGCAAATTATTGGGATCTTCAAGTTCTTTTGAGGAACTTTAAATGAATGGAGTGTGCTTTCTTTTAATTATTGTGTTTGGGTTTGGAAACATTAACTAGTTATTGGTGGCCAGTTAAAAAGCACTGTTACTTTTGTTTCATAAGAGACCCTCCATTGCACCATGTTGAAGACTGGAAATTCTCCAGCTCATTGAATTGCACTTTAGACATATCACAACATCTACAGGCTATAAAACACGTGGTACATTTAATGAGAGTTTGGTGCCTGCCTGCTTGGTGGCTTCACCAATCATTCTTCCCATGAACCTCTTATTGTAAGTTTTTCACTTTTTTCTTCCAATTAGACCCCATTTTCTATTTATCTGTTTTCACTTGTTAAAATTGTCATCGACTGGTCAAAAGTTTCTTAGTTTAGAGCAGAGTTTACCTATCAAACTCTGAAGCTTTTGATCCAAACAACTATTTAACCAATATTATTGACATAGAGCAAGAGTTTATTTTTGCTACGAATACTATCCCATAAAATCATTTTCTACAAAAGCACTTCTAGAGGCAGCCTAAAATGTTCAATGATAGTGGACCAGGTAAGGCCGAAAGCAACTCAATAAGCAGGTGTATGGTCTTATCAGCCTAAAGACTTGAATTAATGCTCATGTTTGCCCTTGGTGGGGAATTCTCTGCATCCCTAGCTTCTCAACTGCCTTCACTCTTTTTTGATAACTGCGTTTTGTGGCCTCCCTCTATCTTTGAACATGTGTGTTTTGTGGCCTCCCTCTGTCTTTGAACATGTTGTAGGGCCAATTTCAAAATTATTGGGCCAAGTTTCTTGACTATGCAAAATAGTCAATAAAGATGAATTCCACATCATTCATATATATATCAATAAAATCATATAACATATGCAGTTATTTCTCCTTTCACTTAACAAAATTATGATAAGTTACTTTCAAAATTAATAACCATTACACTTTGCTCAGATCATAATGTACCAAAGAGAGTGGCCTTGCCAATAAATGTTACATAAAATAACAAGAGCATGTAGACATCCATTTCAGCAGCATAGATTACAAGTACTATACTGATTTATAGATGTAAATCTCCTATCTCCTTTGTTTCTTTAGAAGTGATGCAGCACGCAGAAACATCTGATCAACTTCATCAAAATTTGGTGAGTCTACATCTTTTTGTAATGATTTTGCAACCCTGGAGTTGACAGATATTTGACGCAAATGCTCCTCAAAATCTTCAGGTTCCTCATCATTTTCTGCCGGAAATTTGTCAAACTTGTCCAAATAAAGTGGTCGTTGCGCCTTCTCATCTGTCTCTGTGTCAGAGTCCGTCTCAAAAATATCCGACAAATCTTCAGATTCTGAACCCATTAATGAATCCATTTCAGGATCATCTTCGGAAGCTTCCTTCATACTTGGAACACCTTCTGAATCTACACTATCTGTCTCAGTGTTTTGGATATCTTCTACAACATTAAC
Organism: Toxicodendron radicans; assembly: GCA_009867345.2. Taxonomy (NCBI): domain Eukaryota; kingdom Viridiplantae; phylum Streptophyta; class Magnoliopsida; order Sapindales; family Anacardiaceae; genus Toxicodendron; species Toxicodendron radicans. Next base: position 9,919,451 of record WYDK02000027.1, on the reverse strand, counting down.
TCCTTTTTCTGCTCTTCTTTCAGACTGTGCACGGAGCAGTTCAAGGTCCTGCTCTAATTTTGGAATATGTTTCCTAACAGCACGAAGGCCATCCCTATACTTGGATTTATCCAAAGCCTGTAAGAAAGAAATAAAAGCATAGGAACGTGATGAAACATAGGAAAATTTTTCCAGAACCAAATAAAAGGATTGGCTTAAACCTCTTATTATTACAATGAAGACATTCCACTTAAAGCAGAAATAAATAAATGACTAATGTACACATATGAAAATAAGAATATTACTGTGAAAGTTTAACTTATTTGATTCTCATCCTCATTCATAAATGATAAATGACTAAAAAGAAGCTGAGACAAGGAAGAGAAAAACACCTTCTTTCTAGAGAGTGTGACCCTGGGTGACATTATCTCGGTTGGGGGTTGTGAATAATTCTTTCCTCTGTACATAATTATTGTATTTTCTTCATGAATATCAAGAACAATTCCTCCGGTCAATCTAGCCAGCTCAACCGCAATCTCCTTAACCTCCTCTGTCGAGAATGTCCTTACCACCACCTTCAGAGTCTGATGCTTCTTCCAGTGCAGATGCATATTCAGAATTACACCCTGGTATATTCCCCGTCTTCCAACAGGAACATAATTCTTACACTTGAGGCCCATCTTCAGATAGAAGAAATGTTCTTCTGGTGTTAGTATCTCTGGATCATGGGTTGCATCTGAAGATTCCTTAGGTTCAACCTTCTTCAATGCTTCAACTAGCCTTTCCTCTTTCTTTTGAGCCTAGGGAGAAAAAAAAAAGCAGACAAAGAGAAGCTAGATAGATAAGACCGTATGATAATAAAGTTCAATCAATTGGAAAATTCAACAATTACATCAACAAAAGAAAAATGAAAAAGAGCCAAATTCGCAATATGCTACAACAGAATATAGTTAAATAAACCAGCCAGTACTATATTGCCGGTTGGAGCTTTTTAAGTGAATCATAAGAGTTCTTTTAATAGATATATATACAAATACAAAATGAAATAGAAGCTAACCTTTCTCAATTTGTACAAAATTTTCTCTTCCGCTGTCATCCTTTCATACTCTTTCTTCTTCTTCCATCGAAAGAACTTTAACCACCTTACAACAGCTCGTTTTCCTTTCAGCTTCTTCCTCTTTACTTTTGCATCACCAGCAGCACCAACAGTTTTTCCATTTTCAGGATACTTTGGTGGCTCCACAACTTTCTCCACAGTGTTCAGAAATGGAGCTGAATGAATCCATAGACGTCCCTCAAAGGGAAATCTTCTTAAATCACGGAGTAGTCCAAAAGAAGGTTCTTGACCGAAAGCCTTGCACATAACATCAACCAAGCTACTGCATTGTCAGCTAAGCTTCAAGCAAATGCTTTTCTAATAAAAGATTGACATATAGTGTGCATTCGAAAATTAACCTCGAACTGCAGAAGAATTATATGAATTCCTTGTTTCAAAAATTGACCAAAAGTTTTATACATATACTAGTTCTACCTTGATTCAACAACCCAGAAAGCCTTTTTCTATTACACGGTAGAACCAATTAATTATATACACTAGCATTAAATTTAGTTCAGAAAAGAAAGTATTCAAACATATAACATGAGAATTAAAAGGTGAAAACTTCATGCTAATTATGAAAATTTGCTATCATAAAATACTCTTACTCAACAGACATGACAATTTATTCTTTAAATACAAACATACGAAACCATCAAATTTTAACATTTTCTTTTTCCCTTTTAATCTAGCAACTTTTGCAGACCCATCTAATTTTTCCCACAACAATCACCAACAGTGTTGAAGATATTGGTTAAAGCATCTCATATGATGAAACTGTCCAAGGAGATGATATTCACATCCCAAAGTACTGTAAGTGGCCAAAAGCCAAGCACTTTTGCGCTAATAACATAATTGCTTAACACAAATCAAAGTGGCTTGTAACAATTATTACGATCCCAAAAATCTAAGGTGGAGCAGGTGGACTATGACATTCAAAACTGACTAAAATCACAATGAGTAAACGAGTAAAAAGTTAAAAAGTTGAAGAAATCAAACAACACACAAGAAAACAAAGCAGAGACAGTGAGAGTGAGAAAGGGAGATACCTGGTTCTGCGAAAAGGGTATTTTGTAAAAACCGAAGCTTTTGAGAAGAGAATCTTCAAGTTATCAGCTTTACGGAGAGCCAGTGAAGCTGTAGAAGAGATATTGAAAGCCCTCCCCGCCACCATTTTTTCTCTGCGTCTCAATCGGCTGATACCATTTACCCACCCGGGCCGGCACTGTTTATTGAACCGTTTATAGATAAACACATTGGGATGAAAAAGTTAGTTTCCGAAACCTTGGGGTGTGTTTTAACAAACCTCGGGGGTGTGAATGGAATTTCTAAAAGTTAAAAAAACAAAAACTACCTCTAAAGATTGAAACCAGCTAACCCAACAAAACCTAAAGTCTAAGAAGGTTGCGTAACAGTAACAGTACTGGAAAAAGAATAACCAGTAACCTTACCTCTTTCCAATAAAACTTGATATCTTTAACTGTAGTGGATAAAGAAGAGGAAAATAGTACAGTACATACACTGAAAATAGTCCACTTATAAAAGCATGGGGACCCATAGTTCAGTCTCATCACCAATGAGAAACCGAAAAGTAGTAGAGTGTGAAGTCACAGTTAAACTTTGTGCAGAATTTGACCTCTATATTTACGGGCTACTATTATTTACACCAACCAAGACAGCAATTTTATCAGAATTCTGAAACCAACAACCCATCATTCAATCTTCACTGTTGCAGAGCGTGCGAGAACGTTCACCATGTGAGTGGAGTTCACCTAAACATACCAAATTACCAATGGTCAATACAATGAATCAACTAGACATGGAAGGGTTATAGAAGAGATCTGATCTTACGTGCAATCAATTAAATCCGGAAACACCTACACATCTAACACTATATATGATGTTGAATGTTTTGAATGATGGATTACGCACATAAGATACACATCATAATCATATTCTGCATGTTTTGATTGAAAAATCATGTATAAGATGAATGTACAAAAGATTTTTTTACTAAAAGATCGATCATATGATAATATTAGTTTTGATTCTATGACTATGATGATATTATAGATAAAGATTATAATTGATATTTTGATAGTATAAAAGATAATACTGTAGAAATATTGAGGGGTGGAAATAGGATAATAGCAAACCAAACCCAAACCCAAGATTCTCTCTCTTTCGTTCTCAGTCTTTGTTTGTATGTTTGGTCTCTCTCTTCTTGGGAAAGAAAGTAAAGTCAGGTCGGTTTCAAGTTGGAGTTCACTGTGCAGTTGTGAAAAATACTTTTCCACTTAATTAATGTGCCCTTTTCAATCTCCAGCTAGCTTCTGATGTATTTATAATTTACCCAACTAGGTATTCTTCATTTTCTCTTTCTCTCTCACCCTTGTTTGTTTTGTTTGCTAAATAGGACTTCACTCTTCGCTGCCTTCATCGTCATTAAGTAATGTTTCTGATCATACATAGATCTTTAACAAAAGGGTTTTGCTCAAGTTCATTAGCTTCCTTTAAATCTTTGAATTAGACTTGTGTTAATTGTATGAATACTAGTTAGCTGACCTTATGGACGACTTGCGTAGACTTGATCTTCCTTCTGTGCCATCATCATCATCATGTTCAGATCATGATTTGTTAATAAAAGTTGGAAGCAGCTTTTCTCATGGAAACTACACTGCTAATTCTAGTAACAATTCCATGCTTCGTCAGTATCTATTTGATGCTACTGGATCCTCGGATATGGCCGATCTGATCAAGGCTCAAATCGCCACTCACCCCCGTTATCCAAATTTACTTTCTGCTTACATAGAATGCCAAAAGGTAAACCCTTATCTCATATATAAAATTTTGATTCTTCTCTTATAATCTTATGCTTAAAATTTATAAAACCATGAAAGGTTGGAGCTACCCCTGAAATGACCTTTCTTCTTGAAGAAATGGGTCGAGAAAATTTTAGTACAACAAGAAGTTGTAGTGAAATAGGAGCTGATCCAGAGCTCGACGAGTTCATGGTACATATAACAATATTTACCTTTCTTTTGTAACATTCAACTCTTGTTTGGTTCCCGAGAAACTTGACTAGATAGTTAACATTAACTTTGATGCTTCTCAATTTATAGAAATCATACTGTGAGATTCTTGAGAGATATAAGCAGGAGCTATCAACGCCTTTCGATGAAGCAAAAAACTTCCTAAACGACATGGAATCACAACTGAGTAACCTTTGTAAAGGAGAGCTGACAATAAACTTTGATTATGTTCACTCTGGTAAAGTTTTAATTAATTTCACTGTTTGTGTTTCTCTTGTTTCCATATATAATACTATTAGTTTGTGCTCACTCTAGAACTTTTGGTTAAAAGGGTATGCAATTAATGAGGTGAAACTGGTGATACCGTGCTTGTTCAGGTGAAAAAAATAGTTCTTGTGATTGGGATGAAATGTTGAAAGCCATTAATTTAAAGTATTATATATGCGTGTACTTTCAAACTGTTCTCTTTCCATTTTGAGGAAAATGGCATTATTTAATTTGCATATAATGTTGTGGTAATACATGGTGAATGTTCTTCAAAAAATGGCATGATATGACTGATTTGAGGTTTGAATATGACAACTTGCACCATGAACCTCTTCATATTGTCATGCAGAAAGGAAATGTGAGTATAATAAGAAAATTACATATCTATTTTAGTGTGTTGAAGCTGCCATTTTTTTAGTTAATTGATTTATTCTTTGGAGGTCTATATTGAACCTTTTGGTAATGAACTTTATGTGTGGTTTAATCTAATTAATTAATGCCACACACTGCAAACGGGAGGACCCTTCAATTTTTTTCTTATAGCCCGGAAAAAGAGTACCAGTTTATTGATATCGGTGAGGTTAGGTTTATTTGAAAAACTTCTAAAAATATTTATTCATTTTATATTGTAAAATAATTAAAATTTTCAATATTATTACATTTTTTTTTTTGGTCAACTATCTTAATTAATTACAACATGATTTAAACTATTCTATTTGGTTGATCTCTGTGAACACTATTGTACATATTTGGGCGAATATACAGCCATGAATTGACACTTATGAATGTTGCTCTTTTGCCACATTTTTATATGCACATTGTTAATTAAACTAAAATTGAATAAGCTGTTTCAGATGATCACTCTGGCCTTGAAAATTTGAAAGTGGCTGGATATATATTGATGTATCAAATCGTTTATGTTTGATGAAATGACTTTCTAATTCGATCAATCATATGTGTATCCGTTAATGGTTTTAAAGATGAAGCAGCTGGGACATCAGAGGAGGAGCAAAGCTACGGCGAGACGGCAGAAGCAGCTGAATGTCAATATCAATCTGTTAGTGCACTCCAAGGTGAACAGGAGGTTAAAGGAATGCTGATGCGCAAGTACAGTGGATATCTCAGCACTTTAAAGAAGGAATTCTTGAAGAAAAGGAAGAAGGGAAAGCTACCAAAAGTTGCAAGGACGAAACTAATGGACTGGTGGAACAGTCACTATAGATGGCCATATCCCACGGTAATTATAATTCATACATACATATATAATTAACAAGTTTCTAACTGTAATCACTATAGTTGCCGGCGTCGGAACAGGTGATGTTTTCTGACCAAATTTGTCCGTGTCAGAACAGATGTCATCTAAAAACACCAAAATTATTGTAGTGATGAAGATATAAATATGTCAACCAAGAAACCTGAAGATAATAAATGCATGTCATTTTGATTAAGGCTAACTCTATATATTTATATATGGCAACGAGAAGTTAAAATTAATGAACAATGAGTGCAGCCAAAGAGCCATAGCATAGAGCCAAGGCAGGCAATACAAATACAATTCAACCAGTGAGTACTGAGCTATTATATATATGAAGGTGAAAGCTTGTACTCGTGCAAAATAATTAAAACATATGGCGGGAGGAGTCACATTCAACCCAAATAGAAAACCAGCTGCAACTTCAATAGCCAAAACGATCATCCCATCCCAAGAATTGTTGTATGTATGAACCCATAAGAGAGGAATGTTAAATGTAGTATATTTACATAGCGTGTATGCATATGTATTGGTTTGATCTCATAGTCAAATATATGGTGACCTGAAAACTATATAAATGTTTAAGTAGATTCTGATAAGAAGATTTGATTTGATGGTACAGGAAGAGGAGAAGGCGAAACTATCAGCAGAAACTGGACTAGGCCCAAAGCAAATAAACAACTGGTTTATCAATCAGAGAAAGAGGCATTGGAAACCATCTGAAGATGTGAGATTTGCTCTCTTGGAGGGTGTTCCTGCCAACAATATCATCTACTTAGACACTCGAGATGGAACGAGAAATAACCAATAATAATCTCATCAATATTGATATATATGTCCATATAATAATCTGTAATCTTTTCCGTGTACCAGTTTGTGTAACTCGTATAATTACATGCACACATGTAAGCTTTGCTTTTCTTCTTTGATTTGATACGCTCAATGATTTACTTTAATTTTAAGTTATCAATAACCATCTCTATTATTGACCATACAAAGATATGTAACTACATTACCCTATGGACAAAATGCTTCAACGGATCGATGATTGAATATCCATGGACTTAGTGGTCTCGAAAATTAAAGCAGTCAGCAGCCTTTTCTTTAACGCATGTTCAGTTTCAGTATTCTTACACAGAGCAACTAATTAGATTCCAAAGTATTCACATTTATGCTGTAAGCAATAACTTTAATTAGCTTTTGAAATGCATGCCTTACAATTCAACTTATTAGTTCAAGGTCCAATGTTTTAACCATTGTGTTCTTGGATGGGGGGCCGAGAGGGTTTGCATTTGCAGGTCACAGAATAAGCTAAAAAGGCAAACAGTTCATGAGTATATATATATATACAGATTGTCAGATTCTATATATGAAAAAAGAAAGAAAAATGGGCAACAAAGGATAATTGATACAAACTTTCTGACTCAAAATAATACTACTATTCATATGCAAATTACTAACAAAGATATGTTTATCTCAAGTGAGATAAATCATTAAATTGTCACATAATTACCTGAAATATATAACATTACTGTGTGAAGTAAATATATAGAAAGCCAATGAAGTAGAAATAGTTATAAAATGGGCAACAAATCAATCGTTTCAGTCTCCTTATAGAATACTGTTTTCAGATTCTGTTGCGTTGAGGGATTTGGGCTTCAAACTCTGATGTCA
>WYDK02000027.1:9884216-9895595 GCA_009867345.2 Toxicodendron radicans | reverse complement strand
TCTGGAATTCTCCTTCCCTTCTTTGTATGAACGTCGCCGCGGCGACATTCCATTATCGCCTCGGCGACACTTCGAATATCAAACTTCACAGCGGTGACAAACTGGGTTTTCCAGATTGTCCACCACGGATTCACCATAAATCTCACCCATTCACTCATTTTTTATCCCACATTGTTCACATTACTATCCTACTTCACAACCCATCTCAAAGCCCTCATCAATTTCACACAAATACACCAATTGTCTCCAACCGAAATGTCACCCAATATGGCATATAACATGAATTTGAGTTATAAAACATAATTTAATGCAATGATAAGTTATATTTCACTCACCTTAACACCCAATCTAGTTGAGAAACTCGGATCTAGGCTCTCATTCACCTAAAACCCAAAATTCACATAAACCCTAAATTTCAATTCTCTCAATACAAGGAATATAAAGATTAATACACTGAAATTTAGGCATGAATGAGAGTGTAACCTTACCAATTTATCGAATCCAAGCTCAATTCCTCCAATTATGCACGTTCTCTCTCTAGCCCTTGGCACACTCTCTCTCTAAAACTCTCTCCCAACGTTACAATGAAGAAGAATGGGGGAAAATGCAATATTTCCTCCTTTATATACTAATCTGTGAAAATATCCATTCAGCCCCCATAATTCCATTTCCTGCAATTTACACCCTAAATGCAATTAAATTAACTCCAACTAATTACTCCGTGACACGGGGTGTCACAAGTGGTGTCGCCTTAATAAGTGTTCGACCAAAGTGAAGCTCATTTATTTAGAGGTCGACAAAACTACAAGCTCGATGAGCAAGTGAGCCCGTTTAAAATCATAGTCATATTTGAAAATAAGTCTTATCCTTTAAGTGTCGAGATAAAATCGAATTCGAATCCATTCTGATCGCCAAATAGCCCACATCTCGGGATATATTTCCTTTGAAATTTATAATCCCAGATTTGGCAGGCTTACCTTATACATAATTGTACTATAAATACCCCAACTTTCTATTGAAATGGGGTTACAAAAATTTATTCAATAACAGCAAAATAGTAGACGTAGGCTCTAAAACATTCATAGCCGAACCACTTTAAATTTCTTGTGTTCTTTACTTCATTGATTTATTATTGTTCATTGTTGATTATCTTTAATCGTGCACACACTCGTTCATATTCCAATACAGTCAATCGGATCTCTCTGGTTAGTACGGATTTCTGCATCAACATTTTGGTGCTAGAAGAAGGGCAAATCTGAAACAACAACACGATCTATCAAGCAACGACTCAACAAGAGATATGACCCGTACCAGAACATCCAGAAATCAAAACGAAGAGAACAACATCTGGAAGAGGGGGAATAGTCGTCTGCCACCAGTCCATCCTCCAATCACCGAAGCCTTTGGGCCAGACCTTCCAACCTAGAACATGGTGAAATAATGGACATGATTAAGTCCGTAACCACTATGGTGCAGGTTATGCAATAGGACATGGTGGGGATGAAGATGGTGTAGGAAATAGAGCTCGACGAACCGGTATTCACCCAGCCAACCCCGATGAGGGGAAGCTAACAACGGACAAATTGTTCAGGATCATCCGCGTTTAAGGGGTGTCAGCGAGCTCCCGCGCATGTCATACGGAGCCAAGCGCCTTGCCACTCCAACAATCCAAGGAGGAGGCCTGGAAAACAGATCATGGGCAAGATTGATCCACCCATGAATACTCACTCCAAACAGCGAGGGGGAGATAATACCCGTGCAGGTTTTAACCCACGCTCAAGACAAGCCCGCCTAGCGGGCCAAAACAATAACTTATGATGCTCTGGTTCTAACTGGCATCGTGAGCAGAATAGTACGTACGATAGTACCTACTATCCCAGCCATCAGGCTACGGAATCGGGCACAAGTGCGTATAGTCTGTTGATTCAGACAGCGGACCTCCAGACCCATCTAGTTGAGCAAGGAGCCAGCAAGGCTAAGAATGTGAATCCCGCCGTGAATGAGCTCGATCAAGTGCAGAGAATGCTCGATGATTTGAGAGCCCAGCAGGAGAATATGAATAGGGCAGAATCAATTTTGAGTTCCCCATTCTCTGAGGAAATCCGCCAGGTGTCGCTTCCCCCGGGATTCAGGGCACCCGAGATAAAGTACGATGGAAATGGAGAACCAAATTAGCACCTTGATGCATTCAACGACTTCACTGAGTTGCATCAGGTCTCCGACTTGGTGAAATGTCAGTGTTTTGCAGTAACGTTAGTAGGAGACGCCAAGAAATGGTATAAGAGACTAGCCGCGGGCTCAATACAAGACTGGCAACACTTCGTCTCGCTATATCTACAACAATTTCAGGCAAGGATACAATTGTCAATGTCGTTCAACTATTTGAGCAACATTCTCTAAGAAAAAGGCAAGTCCTTGACCTCATACTTGAGGAAGTTTCAGAGCGAGCAGACTAAAGTTGCTAATACTCCAGAAGAGTCAATCCGGACCTTATTGATTGCTGGGGTGAGGCCGCAGACGATGTTCTAGAATGAATTGCAGAGGGAGAACCATGTCAGTTTGGTCCAATTCTATAAAATGGCTGCAAGGCATCAGCAGGTAGATAGCTCGTTGGCAGCTTTAATAGAGGGCCCATCGGGTAGCAATAATAAACAGTGACAAGATTGCATGTCGGACAAGCGAAGGGTCCAGGATCGGATAGACATGCCTTGTTTCCATAAGAGACCACGAGCAAAGTTTAGAGAGAGAGAGTCGGTTGCCCGATTTACAGAGTATACCCCACTAGTAGCCTCGTTATCACAAATTTATGAGGCGTCTAGCGAGGTAAGAAAGGTCCCTTGACTAGAAAGAATAAAAGCCTCATCATTCAGAAGGGCCCTAAAGAAATATTGTTGCTTCCACAAAGACATCGGGCACAATACAGATGAGTGTAGAAATTTAAAAGATGCAATTGAGTAGTTGATAATGAGGGGGCATCTGAAGGATTTTATGGAAAAAGAAAAGGAGCCCGAAAAGCCAGCTGAAAATAAAAGGCAATAGAGCCCGCCACCATCATTACCACCACCACCACCGCCACCACCACCGCCCCCGCCAGGAAGGTACATGGTGAAAATGATATATAGCGGGCCCAGCTCAATAGGCAACTCAAGGCATGCTCAGGATAGAGATGCTCGAGAAGCTTGCACAAATTCAGTTCCGAGGGTAATGTCTATAGGAACCGCAGAAGGAAGACTGCAAAAAAGGCCAATGGTAGAAATCGAGGTGATAGGGTTCACTAGAGAAGAATGCGAGCAGTACCCCCGATACACTCGTGATGATGAGTAGGCAGGACATTGATGTAGTCGAATTTGCTTCCCGTTGTCTGAGAGTTTGAAGCTTTATGAAGTATCCTTTCTGTTTACTTCTCTGTTATCTTTTGATAGATAAGTTTCTCTGTCACACCCCCTCCTGGGTGGCCTTTCGTGGGACTCGGGTTCTGAAAGGAGGGTGAGTTTTTGAGAAACTCTTTAGGAAACAATTTAAAACTTTAATCATTACAATGCAATATTCAATTCATAATACAAATCCGATCTTAAATACAGTATCAGAGTAGCTATATGACAGGCAATCATATTGTAACGAAGAACATGCGTCTGTGGCAAACATATTATGTGGAGGAAACATGCTCAACTTCGGGACACTGACTTGGAGGGGGAAAAATCAAAACAGTGAGTTGGGAGGCCCAGTGAGTGGATAATACATTTATAAAATATAATATATTAAAATACTCAATTAGAAAAACATGCTCAAGCAATGTTTCGGCCATCATCCGTAACATATCAATACATCGTCCTCCCTGGGATTCCACCCGAACTCTCCGGCATGCGCCCTGAATACCATCACACCAAACTAGTACCTCACCTCACACACCCACTCGTGGAAGATCCCCTAGCTCTCACTAGCGTAGGCAAATACGACCTTAGACAATAGCATAAGCACACTCGTAGAAGATCCCCCAGCTCTCCCTAGCATGGGCGGATACGACCCTAGGCGACATCATAGGCCCACTCGTGGAAGATCCCCCAGCGCTTTGCATAGGTAGATACGACCTTGGGCACATGTACCCAATCGTGGAGGGGCCACCCAGCACTCCTTAGCATATGTGGGACTAGATCTTCCCTCCCTGGCTAATCGTATAAATATAAGTCTAAAGCTCAACAGACGCCGGCCCGTTCTGTCCCAATGGGATGCTATCACCATGCGGTAATACAGGCCTCCGCAATCATACTCTGCTAGTCACCATCCACCCTGCTCTAATCCACACAATCACACATTCCCATATCCACATGCATAATTGTGTATATATATAAAAGCATAATACATATAGTGTGTTATTATATATATATATAAAAGCATAATACATATAGTGTGTTATTATATATATATAAAAGCATAATACATAGGGTGAGTTTCATAATAACACACATATGCACTCTCCATGTAAAATATCAATTTAACTCTCTTGGAAAAATATCAGTTTGCCTCTTCAACTTCTTCATCATTTCAAATCGGTCCCTCAACTTTTTCAGTCTTTCAATTAACCTCTATAGTTTTCATTATTACACTTAGGTCCCTCTACCTTTGAATTATTACATTCACACCCCTATCTACCTGACAAGTTTTAAAAGTAACAAGTTCACCCTTGAAATCCTGCCCACTCCATGCCGCAACATAGTGTCGCGGCGTAGGGCCTTCTGCCCATATCATGCTACGGGATACCCCCTAAATTTCGCAGATCTTCGACTATGCCGCAGCACCATGCCACGACATGACACTGTTTAACCCATTTTTCTGGGTTTCTTCCCGTCTTGACCCGTTTTTCTCTTTTCCTATCCTTTCCCTCATCAATTCTTCTCAATTTTTACCCCTTAAATCAACACTCTACACTTCATACAACACATTTACAACCATTAACCATCACCAATCTACACCAACATTCCAATCCATCAAACTCAAAGTTATCCATTCACATACAAACCAAAAGTCACCCATTTCCATACAACATGCAATAAGTTTTTTAAAAACATAAATTGATGCAATGGTAAGTTATATTCCACTCACCTCTTACTCCAATTTAGCTCAAAAACTCCGATCTAGACTCTCCTTCACCTAAATCCCAAAATTTTACCCAATTTCAATTTCTTCACAAACCCAACAATAAAAGGCAAAAACAATGAAATTGATGCATGAATGCGTGTATAATCTTACTAATTTACCGGATCTACACTCAATTTCTTCAAATCTTTGCTTTCTCTCTCTAGTCCTTGACACACTCTCTCTCTACAATTCTCTCCCGAACGTAACAAATGAAGGAAATTGGCCACAATTCACATAATTCTTCCTTTATATAGTCACTTGGCAAAATACCTTTTGCCCCTCACGTTTCCTTTCTTTTACAAAAACTCCTCCAAGCTTTCCTTTTTCCTACAAACACCCCCCAAAAGTAATTTTTTACTAACTTTTACAATTTAGTCCGTGACACAGGGTGTCACATTCTCAATTGAATTTGATCCCTTTTATGTAGCTTAGTGAGGACCCCTTGACTATCAAAGTTGATCATGTCAAGGTATCCTCTCTATGCTCAGTTTTGATTGTCCCAGTTCTTAGGGTTCTATATATTCAAAAGATGTTCTATTGACTTTAAACATTGCAGGATAAACCATATGACAAGGATGATGATATTATAAAGGCAACATCATTTGAGGTTATATCTACTCTAAGAGATGTTTTGAAGACAAGTGCCCTTTGAAGAGATCATGATCAAACATATACTCGGGTTTGAATGCGTTTTTGAATAATTGCCTATATACTTTCTTTGAGATGCTCTTGCTTTTCATCATCAGTTTGATCTAGAACTTATGAAAAGCTTTTCTTCATCTGAATTTGTTCCTGGTGTATTTTGCAATTTGCACTAACATATGCCAATAAATTGGGATATATAGAACCTGAATCTCTTTTTCTCTGGCATTGATAATGCCAATCATCTTCGTCATCATTATGACATCTTATTTTTAATAGTTTTGAACTTTTCTCTCCTTGCCATCTTGCTATTAGTGCTACTGCCTCTGATTACAACATTGGCACTTCAGTTTCTCTCCTTTTGATTCATAGAACGTCTACAATGAGTTAATGATATTTGCATGCCAATTCTATTTAGATAAAGTATTTTATACACGTGGTCCTGTGTGTTGGATATTTTTTATAACTGTATAGGATTTGCTTGACACATAGGATACACATAGAATTTTGACCCAACTTATTTATTCGAATTTTTGGAATCTGTTCCAGAACTTATGAAAAGCTTTTCTTCATCTGAATTTGTTCCTGATGTATTTTGCAATTTGCACTAACATATGCCAATAAATTGGGATAGAACCTGAATCTCTTTTTCTCTGGCATTGATAATGCCAATCATCTTCGTCATCATTATGGCAACATCTTACTTTTAATACTTTTGAACTTTTCCCTGATCCTTGTCATCTTGCTTTTAGTGCTACTGCCTCTGATTACAACATTGTCACTTCAGTTTCTCTCTTTTTGATTCATAAAACGTCTACAATGAGTTACTGATATTTGCCTGCCAATTCTTTTTATATAAAGTATTTTACACACGTGCTCCTGTGTGCTGGATATTTTTTATAACTGCAACCTGATTGATTAAATTGGTTTCATTATTTGGTCATTGTAGTTACATCTTTTCTCTCTCATTTCTGCAGCATATTTTCAGGTGTTAAATCAAATTGTATATGAACTTCCTTCTGAACATCCTCTGGCTGAAAGCAGACCATTGTGTGAACTTCTTGGTCATACCCCTCCTCAGGTTCGGTTTATTGCATTGAATTTTCCCCATAAATACTTCATTGAGTCACTCATATCTTTTACCTTTGCAAGCCTCCAAATCTGTATGTTCTTCACATCCATTGTTTAAGTTTTTTCACAATAATAACAGAAGACAATTTCGTGATGCCCATTCTTCTCTATGCCTTTTTATCGAAGTCATTTATATCCATTCTTTGGATCTGACAATGAAAAAAGGATTATTACAGTTTGCCTAAAGTAATACTATATAAATTGCAAGGAGTTGTGTTAATGATGCAATACCTCTTTTGCTGCACAAGTTCTATTGAGCTTCTGAACTTTGTAAAGATAAAGCCATGTTTAAATTCCTATATTCCTTATTAATTCTGACTTGTGATTATGCGCAATTAAATGCTTTATAGAATTTGAAAGGTATTTATTACTTTTGGTTAATCTCCTGGTATTGCAGGTCATTGTGGGTGGGTTACTTGGTATTGTCACAGCAGTTATTGGCCATGTGATCATCTTAGTCAGTGGGCAATCTTAGGCTCAAGTAGATCGCATATATCATCATCATACACATCTCTAACATTTGATCATGCCACAGACAGAATTCATCTGGCATATCTGTTACCGTAATCATTTTCTGAATTTGAATGCGAAGACTATGGTTTTAACTTGCCATATTCTTCCCTTGGAACTTTCATCTCTTCATTCAAACAGTAGCATTTTTGCAATGTGGAAATTGATTGATTGATTGAATCATTAGTTGTGATATAATGGAAATGTCTGCTAAATATCAGCCATGAAGTTGGCAACATATTTGCATCTAACATGCTAAGTTTGATCTATATACAATTGTTGCATTTGTATTTTTACCTTGTTCTAAATTGTGCCTGTCTTGCTACTAAAATGTTTGAAAAGCATTTGTAACAATGGAAGTAAACCTATTTCGATAAATTACAAGTTGTGATTCGGTAGTGATAACTAGCTGCCAATAAAGAAGGGAAAAAGTCTGACCTATTTGATAATTTGCAAATTGTGGTAAATAAGAGTTGGCTAGCAGAAAAGATGACATATTCATACTTCTGCGTAAATAAGAGTTGGCCATCAGAATAGATGACTTTAGTTTTTTTTTCTACCATAGAAACTTTTCCCAATTCAAGATTGTTATTTTTTTTATTTAGAAGTTTTATTTCATTTGACAAAAATACGGATTGTAGATAGTTTTATTTATTTTCTTTCATTTGTATGGTTTTGAAAGTTAAAATTTTCATCTTAATTTAGAGTCTAGGGCTTTTTAGAATTATAAATAAAAGAAGATGATCGTTGGGAGTTCATGTTTGTTGAACACGAACTCTTAAAGTAGGATACAAGGAGAATATTAGATACGAAGCCTTCCACATGAGATTGGTAACTCTCTTATTTGTTTATTTATTTTTGTTTGCCTTTGCTGCATATATGAAGAGATAAGAAGCCAAGTGAAAGACTGATTAGTAACTTGCTACTACTAATGCTATTAACTCTAGGTTCATTTTTTCTTTTTAATTTTTTTTTATGGTATGTATTGTTGGTTGTGGTTTTATGTCTCCTTTGTTGTAGTTGTTACCTGCTTTTCGTGTTATCTTCATTGGGATCCAATGCAAAAATTTTGTAAATTATATGATATGCTTCTGATTTTAATATTTGATTTATGTGTGTATGTGTCCATATATATTATGCTTTTTGATAGAAGGCGTGATGGTTATGTTACAGGGGCAGTTGTTTGCAAGTCATACCACCAAAGAAGAAGAACAACAACAACAAAATAAAAATCATCTTGAGAGAGACAAATTTCTGTCTCAACCCTGGATTCCAGATATAATCAAACCCTCAAGAATGTTCAGGGGTATGTTAAAAAAGCTTCGTTTTTTACAAATTTTATCGTAAATTTCGTTTTTTTGCATCAGATTTGAGTGCCCATTTGGGGATTAGTTACAGATCTTGGAAATGGTTCTGGGTGTGTTGTTTTATTGGTTTTTTGATTGGTTCTTGAGGGTTTTGTTTGGATTTGGGGACTGGTTTTGGTGGGTATGGTTACGTAGATCTCTTTAGTTGGGGTTGGTGATCTAGAATTCGAGTGTTATGTGAAAGTTTAGTTTTTTATCTTTGAGATTGGTGATATTGTTGGAAATTTGATGTTGGCTTGGTTTGTTTTTGTGAAATTTAGTGACAGAAGAGTTGTGTGATTCTTTAGAGTTTGATGATTTCATTGCTTCAAGAGAGAATGTAAGGGAATGAAAGATTGAAGATTCATTTGGATCTAAAATATTTTAAAGCATGATTTTCGTTTCTGTTGTTTAAGCGTAGTCTTATTGTAAATTAGTGGAGTGTGATTTACTTGGGGAATTACATTAGGTTTATTGTGGTTACAGTTGTGAATTTGTTATTTATGAAAGTTTACTTGCATATTCTAAATTTGCTGATTTATACAGAGTGTAGTATTGCAAATAATTTAGTATGGTCTAAGGTGTTATTTTCTTGTGGAAGTTGCTGCTATAGCTACGGATTGTAGATATTTTCTTTTAATTATCAAAACACTTCAATTTTTGTGTAAATCTGTGATCAATAAAATTCTTCGTCAGATAGTTAATGGCTTCCTTTAATACGGCTGGTCGTTATCTCCATTGCACGATAGATAGATTCCAGCATTTTGCTTATACCAATTGATAATGACAGGATGGTACTGGTACTGGTATCTCATATTTAAAGAGTTCACTTAAATAATGATGCTTCTATAGCTGTTGTGCCAGCATTTTGTTGTCTGTGTCTTCTTCTGTAAATATTTGTTCATCATCATCTTCTGGTACACGCTATAAGATATTAATATTGCTGACCGGAAGGGCAGAGCCTATAGAGGACCCCAGCTTACATTCCCAAGTTTTGGACGGAGCCTCTCTCAGAATGACGCTGGGACAAGCACAACTTTAATTGTTTTTTTTTTATTGGATGGAATGAAGTAAGAATTTTGCAGCTTATTGAGCTACATTGTACTTTTGAGGAACCTTATGAAATCTATTATATCATATTCATATTTTAATGCATATTTGCTTGTGGATTGTTGATTGGGTTTGCTATGAAGCACTCTGTTTTTTTTATGCAACAACCAAAAAACTGGAGAATGGCTTGCCAAACCACTGCTGGAAATCCTGAATCTACAGGGCTGGTCTGTAATCTTTCTTCTTCCACATTGTCATGGTTTTCAGTTAGTGTTAATCAACATCTATTTTAATGGACTGCTATTGTATCGAAATTGGATGAAGCTTTTTCATATTTGCTGCAGGTTGTCATCCAGCAACTGCCTGAATGAATAGGACATGAATGGAGATATAAAAAAGTTTCACCTTCATGACAAATTTTGTGTATTATGTATTATAAATCATAACAATTGTTTAAAATCTAATACATTACTAAGATGGTTAGAACTTTTTGTACCAATGTTGTCATGAAGATGTTCAATAATGGTTATACTACACCTGGAAAGTATATTGTTAGAGGAATTTTACCTTTTGAAAATCATGGAATCTACATGTACAATGATTCAGCACAGAAACATCAAGACTATTAACATTTCAACCTATACCAGTAGAAAAATCATTGATCGATGAAAAGGCTCAAAGAGTTTATGATAGGACATACTATTCAATTTTGAATGAGAAAGTAAAGAAAGTGTATGTCCTATCAAAATTCTAAAAATTTCCAAGTCATGTTCTCTAAATTCCATACTATTGTCTAATTTAGTAAACTGTTATTTAATATTTCTATTTTCAATTGACAAAATTTACAGTAATGAAATAACTTATTAATAATTAAATATTTGAATGAAACTGAACAAGTTTACAGCCATGAAATATTCATTATTAATTATCACCATGATATGATCACACAAATAAGTGAATAATAATGTTTGATGCCGAACAATAAATAATTATATTGGAATTTAAAGTATCAATCCACTATCATTATTTAGTTGAAGAAACCTAATTGCTGAACAATAAAACAACAGAAAACAGGTTGCCCAACAATATCTTTAAACAAATTTCCTTAAATAAACGACTATTTTCCACCCAAGGTTTGTTTTAATGACACTTTTCCACCCAAAAAGTTTCAAAATACCAAATTACCACCCACAGGAGAGTTCCGTTAGTAGTTTTAGTTATGTAAAAGGGTATAATGGTCAAAAAAAGGCAAAAGTAAGGGCATTATTGTCAATTAATAATTTTAATAAAAAATTATAATTTGAAATTGAAGTGTAGGTTTGAAGCATTGACATGTGTCCATGAGAGTTGACATTTGAAAGGAAAGGAAAAAGAAACGCAAAACCCATTCGACATTTGAGTGTTCTGGAAGCGGCGACTCTTGGGTTTTCTGTTGAGTCAACTGCGACTGTTTACGGGGATCAGTGGGTTTTAACGGAGAGGTAGACTGGCGATTAGCGAGTTTAGGGTTTTGCGTTCGTGTACATTGTTAACAGTAGGGGTGGGTTGTTGATAGCGACTTTTT
>WYDK02000027.1:9826920-9838941 GCA_009867345.2 Toxicodendron radicans | reverse complement strand
AATTATTGATATAGGTAAATGACCTAAAATAATTTGATTATAATTCAATTCATGACGGTCTATGTAGTGAATTTATATTCTTTAGTCGTTGATAAACAATTTGTTGGACAATACTCAACACGATTACAGAAAAAAAAAAAATACAAATTCCAAAATCAATGACATTTTGTTAAATGATGGTTGCATTTCATAAAATTACGATCAATAATATATTACTACAAACTCTGTATACAGGATTTTGTATCCATATTGATATTGCATATATAAGATAAATGATAGATATGAAGAGAGAAATATAATGAAACAAAAAACAAAGACATTTGTTTATTAATATAAGCATAAAACTATGTAATATAAAGACTACATATATACAATATAATAATACGAAGCTTCAAACTTTAAAAGAGCCGTCCTTCACGGCTTTGATTGCTGCTCATATATTTATCCCAACAGCTTATTTTTATCGTTCGCCATAATCATAGGCGATGCGGTAGGATCAAACCCTGCTCACAACATTCCCTTTTCTATCGACCAGAAACTTAGTGAATTTCGAACGAATCATCAAATCCTATTTGTGACTTTAAGTTCTTGTAAACGAGTTGAAGTTACATTCCCCCTTGTATTTACTGAGACTCACATCACTGCCATTTCTGCCATATCTTCTACCACTACTTGATCAGCAGGAGAATTATATTAAATCTTATAGGATGAAGATGAAGATGTATATACGTAGAAGAAAATTAAAAAGGCTCAACACAAGATACATCTATTTTGATAGTGATAGGCAGATAGTTGCCTCATCACTACCATTCTTTGAGCTAACTTTCTCCATAATCTCTTTCTACTGGTACAAAACCTATGGCGATTTGATAGAAAGAAGAAACTAAGCTATAGGGAATTATGAGTCTCTCTTTATCTATAAATGAGCTAGTTATAGCCTTGTTTAAAGTTTCATCATCTTAAATTGCATATACAAAACATAAATTTTTTGCCAACGGCAGTATCTAATATGGGAAAAATAGTGGGTACCTCATGTTAAAGCTTCAAAATTTTAGGCCATTATATGTGATCATCTGATCAGTTCCAAAATTATCAGTAAACAAAGTCATTAAATGGGTGACTTCAATGTTTTGCATAATTTCTAGGAAAGCTATAAAGACACGCTTATAGGAACCCCCTTTTATATTCATATTAAACTTAGATCATTACGAAACATTACAGCTAGCGTAAACATGGACTCGCTGCGTAACTCCTCCCTGACCAGCAACAGCTCTGTCTTTCCATCTTCAACTCTTTATTAGCACTTGCAGAAGATCTTAATTTGGAACTACCAAACTGACAGGAATCATCAACTATATATAGAAGCAGCAGTGGCAGCTGGTCTTGTTATTCTTCATTTCATGTCTAAGTTATGATTTTATGTGTAAAGGATTAATCATGTTCATGAATGACAAGC
Organism: Toxicodendron radicans; assembly: GCA_009867345.2. NCBI lineage: Eukaryota > Viridiplantae > Streptophyta > Magnoliopsida > Sapindales > Anacardiaceae > Toxicodendron > Toxicodendron radicans. The sequence continues at coordinate 9,837,485 of WYDK02000027.1, read as the reverse complement.
AAGAGTCATGACCAGATTTAGAGAGCATCGATGTATAGTGTCTTTCTTCAAAGATATTGTAGTTATGATACTACCATTTTTGTCATAATGACCTAAATTTTCCTCAAAGTAACTCTTACTCATTCTAGATTTTGATTTTGATATTCATTACAATTAAGGTTTAATGTACCATAAACCATCTCCTGTCAAACAAATCAAATACTAAACTTATACTTAACAATTTGATCATGGTAATATTAAATTTAATATAGAACCAAAACTGCAAAACAAATCAAATAAATAAGCTTAATTAACTCAACAAATTTGATTGTAATGTTAAAATTAGGACGTTAAAGCTGACCAGATCCAACACTTGAAAATTTTTATAAAAATTTAAAATACTAATGGAGAAGAAAAGATTAAAACACATTGGTCTACTCTTTCATGGCTGCACCAAATCTTTTGGTTCCAGAATCTGAAATTTATTCATCTAAAATCAATGATAACATGGCTAAAACGCTCCATCAATCTCTTCATTTACTTACGTAGACGAATCTACAGAACTCAATAATGGTTGATTAATTCCCTATTAACTAAAAAATATTAATCAATCAAAATATAAGTAACATTAAATTAAAAAATATTCTTTGTTGTAGAAGAAGCTATATATGTGCCAAAAGTTTTAAGAGCTTCGACACCGAAGAAGCGAACAGCTTCAACAACAAAGAAGTAAACACCGTTGTCAATTATTTCAAAAGCATGCACACAGAAGGAGCAATCCTGATCTCCGTCAAAAATTTGGAGCTAGGTGTTGAGATTAAGCAATGACATACTGACATTGCTTGTTATTTCTGTGTTGCATAGGTTAATTACTTCCTATGTCAGTTTGCGTTAGGCCCTGAATCTGGTTTTGCTTGAAGTACCCTCCTGTAATCAAGCTATGTGTAGCAAAATCAACCATTATAAGCAATCGAATCATTGTAATATTGGTCGGAGAAGCAGAATTAGTATTTACAGCCATGCAAATACCGCAAAATATATTTTTAGTCTTCTACAGAACTTATTTTATATCAGCTTTCTGCAGAATTTTTAAATCCCCTGAAGTAACTTACTAATTGATTTCTATGTTTTAATCTTCATACATTAAATAATTCTTCTTTATGCATGCGTACTAAGCTTTAGGGTGGAACTTAGTTAGAAGAGGACCAGCTATCTTACATTACATGTAATTAAATCCAAGTAAATTTTCACCATAGAAGGCGAATAACATTCCCACAAACTCATTGCAAAGCACAGTTGAATGACATGACAAGTACTCTAATTAAAAATGGTGTATCGAAGTGTTTATTAGGAAGAACGTTGATGATCTTCAGCATTGTGAGCGGATTAATTAAGCATGCATGTGTCTAAACTTCAATAATCAAAAGAAAAGATGAAGTAGAGCAAAAGCTTCCATGTTTTTAGAATACCAATGTTGTTAACTGGATAGTTTATCTAGGCAGCTAGAAGATCAAGTGTTTAGGATTAATACATTCAATATTTGTGCACTTTCGAGGTACATGCATGGCACTCGTGAATTTGGAGGCACACACACTTTGAGGGATAATAATTGGCTCTCGGGATTCATCAAACTTTAAATGAAGAGGAATACCACCAGCCTCATTGCCTCTCCTATAAATACTCAACATTCCCTCTAACATTCTTATCAGTTCTCAAGAAAGCTGTCAATTGATTAAAGAAGCAGATTAAGAAGATGGAGAGGAAAAGTTGTTGTGGAAGTAGCTATTCAAGTTGTAGTTCTACACCAAAGATGCAAACTACATCTGTTCAGGTGAACATTCCGAAGAAAGAAGAATTTGTGAAGGCAGAGGTAATCACCAAGAATGAAGCTGCACCTCAAGCTGTTGCTTCTACACCTGCTGTGGTGGCAACTCCAAAGACTGAAGAATCCGTGAACGTGAAGAAGGAAGAACCCGTGAAAGTGAACGTGGGAAAATGAGAGACTGTGTTCTGAAGGAGCTTGACGTTTTTAAAACACAGATATAATATAAAATAAGATCTAAATCCAATAGGCTCTTAATATGTTTACCTACAGCTGTTATGTTTAAAGCCCCTTCAGTTAATATATAATTTCATGATCATAATATAAAGATCATGCTCAATTAAACAAGAGTAATAAATACACAGAAGAAGAAAAATGCATTTGTCTGCATATTTTATACTAAACAAGAGTAATATATACACAGAAGAGAAATTCTACTACATATCATCTCTATCAGAGAAAGGTGCTGAGGCAGTAGAATTCAGTAATTTCCAAAGCAAAGCACACCGCCTTAAGTAAGGGAAACTAAATTTACGAATCATATCCTTAACATCACAAGAAGGGTCAACATAGTTTGAAATAAAGTACTCCCGTGCAGATCCAAATCCTCCCAAGAGTTTGGAGATGTCAGTGATCAGGCATTCAGAAGAACCTAAGTCATTAATTTTGCATTCAGGTCTCCCACAATATGAAATAACAGCCTGCATTTCAATATACTGGATTTAGCATTATTTTTCTTCAACCTTATTGGTCTCTAATCTTGTCTCGCGTTTGACTGAGTTTATAGTTCTTTTTTTAATAAAGTCTATATCAAGCGAAACCCAAATTCAATTCGTCATCATTTCTACATTTAGGCCAACTTGTCATAATTTGCAAGAGGGTTTTGTCACATTACATCACTGTAACTATACATCAACGCGAAACTTGTAAACCAAACACATAAAACTTGTAATATGCACTTTTATAGCCAAAGCCTTTGCAATACCATTCAATTATTGCTGAAGATGAACATTCTTCCTAATATAAATTGTAAACATGTTTGCTTTCCCCACTATACTTTCACTAATCATGTTTGCTTTGTCCTTCTGCATTTAGGCCTCCTCAATATATCTTGTATGTATCCTCATGGCTAGAGGAAATACATTCTTGTTTACCATAACAATATTTCAGATTCTGAGATTCCTAACTCTCCATACCATAAAAATTCTTGCAAAGTGAACAGACAGGTAGAGATAAAACAAGGAAAATAATATCCATCGTTCCATAAAAAGCTGACTTGTACTAAGTTCTCTCATCTTGTTATCGAATTTATTTCCATTTACCCTCGTATCTCCCACATTATCATCATTTGCATTGCAATGTAAGGACAAAATGAAGACACATTACCAAGAGAAGTCAGCTTGCTTGGCTTTCGCGGCAATCCATCGCTATTCTTCATGAATGAAAGATCCACAGGATATACATTCCATCCAGTAGGGAAATTGAAAATTTCATTATAGATGGAACACTGTATAGTTGGAGTATAAATCAAAAGTAAGTGCTTCTTAATTGAACCAGTATTGTGTAATTATCTAATAGCACTCTCGCCTGGTGATTTCTTGATACTCTTTTCTCTCATCAACACTCTTACCTTCTCAACACCATCCCACTTCCCCTCTTCTGCATAAATATTCGATAATAAAACATAATTACCAGAATTCCATGGTTCAAGATTAATAAGCTCTTTAACAGCATGTTCTGCAAGTTCTACATCACCATGAGTTCGGCAAGCACTTAGCAGTGCACCCCATAAAGCAGCATTTGGCCTAATACTCATGCTTGTAATCAAGTCATAAGCCTCTCTAACACATCCACTACGTCCAAGGACATCAACCATGCATCCATAATGCTCGAGATTTGGCTCTACATGGTGCCTTTCAGTCATTGAAGCAAATAACTCCAACCCTTTTTCCACCATCCCAGCATGAGCACAACATGTTAGAACGCCCACAAAAGTAGAAGCATTAGGAGTCACACCTTTCGTCATCATCTGCTCAAACAATTCAACGCCGAGCTCACCCCTTCCATTGAAAGCAAGGCCTGAAATCATGGCATTCCAAGAAATCACATTTTTTTTAGGCATTTCACTAAAAATCTTTCTAGCAGTCTCCAAAATTCCACACTTACAATAAAAATCAACTAAGGCATTTCCAATTGAAACAATCTTCCGATAAAGACCACTTGATTTAGCATAAGAATGAATCCACTCCCCAACATCAACAGCTCCCAAACGAGCACAAACAGGCAACACACTAACAATAGTTGCCTCGTCTAACTCAAATCCCTGATCGCGCATTTCATGAAATAATCTCAAAGCTTCACTATCCCTCCCACTCTGTGCTAAGCAAGAAATCATTGAATTCCATGAAACAGCACTTCTCTCACTCATCTCCCTGAAAAGATGCAACCCCATCTCGACATCTCCTCTTTTACAAAACCCGCGAATCACCAAATTCCAAACGATCACATGTCTGTGACCCATTTCATCAAACACCTTCATAGCATCCCCCATCTCATCAAACGTTGTATACAACTCAACAATCCCAATCCTCACTGATCCAAAACACTCAAACCCACTTCTAATAACCTCTCCATGAACACATCGGCCAACTCTAACATCAGAAACACTTACACACGCCTTAAGCAATGGCGAAAATGTGTACTCATCAGGCAAAATGCCACGACTTTTCATCACAGAAAACAAGTTCAGAGACTCTTCAAAAGGCCCGTTAAGTGAATAGGCTTTGATCATGGAATTGAAGAGGATAATGTTGGGGTTTTGGCTTTGCTTAAAGATTTGAGCTGCGTAATGCATCTTGCCAAGGGTACCACAAACGGAAACGAAATGAGATAGGATTTGGTTGGAATAGTGAAGGCCGTGGCGGAGAAAATGAGCGTGGATTTGAGTGAGTTGGGTTCGGGTTTTGTGGCCATGAAGAAGGCTCAGGATCTTGCGCTCGATTTGAATAGAACATCTGTTCATTGTTGTTATTGAATGCAGGGTTACGCTCCTTTTCAAGGAAGAGAATGGAGGGAAACGAAAACGGTTACACTACTAACGGTTTTATTTTATTAATTATATATATTTTTTTAATTTAAATTATTGTAATTTGAAAAATAGAAGTAAATTTGATAAACTCACATTATTTATATAATAACACTAAATATTGTACAGAAATTTCAATAAGATATATTAAACTAATCTATTTAGTAATTATAGTTACCCCGTTGATCTGAAAATTTTGTTCTCCGGCCACAAGAAAAGAGAACATCATCACTTTAAATTATAATTACATCCTAATTAACCCAAAAATCAACATGTAACTAGTTTAATTACCACCAATCATGCAGGAATTCAGTTGACATGAACGAATTTAGTTATCTCCAATATCTTAATTCTAGAATAACCTAAGTTGTTAGCTTCAATATTATAGCCTAAATTGCTCAATCTCAATGCAGCTTAAGTTGCAAACTGCAAATTTTATACTGAAGTGGAGAGATTTTGTTTTGTGTATAATATTATCATATTAATTGTATTTGTTTCTGGTCATGCTTTTTCCCTTGGTTTCACCAATCTGTTTATCATCCTTCACCTTCCTGCTCAAGAATTTTTTGAGAGTCAAAGTTCATGGTATTATTCAACCTCCACATGGAGAGGTGCTTTTGACAACTATATAGGGTTGGGTTGTTTTTTTGCCTTTTATGAGAACATTGGGCTACTATAGAATTTAAGGATATCTAGAGGTGTTTCTTAAAATTACAAAAATGAAACAATTAAGGGCTGCACCGGAGCATCTATTGTTTGCAAAAGAAATCCAACATCATACAATACAGTTTGTGGAAACTAAAAATGTGGATCATGTTAAACAGCAACCACAATAGTAAACACTCTAGGGATATGAAAAGTTGCAATTTGCAGAAGGTCAGAAACCTATATTCTTTTACACCATTGTTAGTCATTAAAAGACTATTACATGGGTGAAACTGAAACTCACTCCTATAAATATCAAAGGAAAGTTCAAGCATCCTCACTTTTTCGATCCATGAAAACTGCCGAATCCCATCATAGCTGCAATGTCAGGATCAGTTTCAGTTTCCTCTTCTACTTCCTTCTCTTTCTGAACCCAAAAAGTGAACAACAATCAGTCATACTTTACCAGTAAAATGAAAAATAAATAAAATCACAGTCCTTGCCTAGTGTTGAATGACTATGCTTTTTCAATTGGGAACCAACAGTAAGTCTATGTATACTAGCAAAGATAAATCTACTGTAGACACAAGTCTATATATACTTGCAATTAGAAAAGCAACTTGGAACTTTAAACTAAATAAGGTTTGTATAGGAAACCATTTGTTTGATGAGCAAATAGCAACCAATCTGAACCACAAACCACTATTGAATAAAACAATCAGCAGATTGGGAAGAAAAAGATTGCATTTCCGCTCATGACCTTAAATTAGTTTGAATTTTTTACAACCTCATAATTACTAGTCATGAGCAATATTATGGTGCTAACCTTCTTCTCTTTCTTTCTTTCTCGGCGTTGACGCTTCCGTTCCTCCTCTTCTTCCTGCTGTTTGCTGATTCGCGCATCAAGATCTAAGGCATTAAAACAGTAAGACGTCAACTTCCACAATCAATTAAATCTTTACCTATTCATTTTTACTCTAGATATTTCCATCAATGTCTTACCTTGCTCTGTGAAGCTGGTAGGGTCTTTCCGCTTCTTGAGCATATCAAAACGCTCCCGGACCTTCACACACACCCAAAATAGAGACAGATTAATTTACAACAGAAAAGAAATATAAATATGTACATCAGAAAAAACTAAGTACTAACCCTAAACAATAATCACGTCTAGAAAAGGTTTTTTGATACTCCCAATAATTGGGGATATTTTTACTCTTTACATTTCACAAACATCAGTTTTTTTTCCAGCACATACATCCACAAACACACGACACGTGTCCAAAACAAAAATCATTCATTCCGGTTTTATAGCTTTTCCTGTTTTCTGGTTTGTTTAAGCTTTCGTGGCCATCTTACTTTTCTCCAGTAAATATCTTCAGTGATTATAGAACTGTCATATCATTTCAAAATAAAGAATACTTCTAAAGGTGTACCTGATCAAGAGATGCTCGTTCAACCCGCATTGACATACCCAAAGCTCTTTGATCTAGAGAACACAACCAATAGAACAAGTGGATGAGTGATTATGGATAGTTTAATAGAACAAAGCAAGTGTATAGATGACTACATACGTTTCTTTCCATTGATATGATCCAAGTAGTTGGCAGAATCCTTTACTACACACTCGCAAACAGAACAGTAATATCCAGCCTGCAAGAAAACAGATTATAGATAAAGAGAGAGAAATATTATATAATAACAAAGTAATGATTCTACTTTCATTAAACAGATGTAGAACAGCTGAATAATCTAAGCCACCATCTCTGCCTAGAGATAACTGCCTGAAATCATAGAACATATGGGGTGTGCAAAGGGCAAAGCTCATCGAGGCAATTGTAGACAACAACCGTAACATTTTGTTTAGGGATAATATCACCAATCTCTCCAGTTTTTTTATTTATCATAAATTCATAATATAAACTTCCTTGGTTAAAAATTCTGACACAGACCTCCTTTACTATTAGTTTTGTCCATTAAGACCAAAACCTGATCAAGCATATCCAGTTATCCACTGAAGTGGTCAGATCAGACAGTTGAAGCAATGTTAACAGTTATCTACACAGTTACAAGCGCAATCATTAAGATTGAAACGATAGTGAGAGAGAACTCAGAAAACCTCAAATTGATTAGTAAACAAAAGAGCAAAAATACATAAGAATAGTGGTAAGCACACCTGTTGGCTTAAAGGAGCTATTGGAGTAACAACCTGCACAAAATAAAGAATGAGATTGATCAGTATACAAAATATAAGAAATCAGGAGAGACTATCGGAAACATGTGAGCACAAAACGGAAAAATTGATCTAATGATAACAAGATTATCCAAAATTTTATTTACTCAATCGACATGCAGCAACTCCTAAATCAACTTCTAAGTAGATATAGTGCACAATCCAAGACACCAATATCGATAGTAATCAAGACTTTCACAAGTAACACAATCCTCAATCAAACATCTTAACACACAATTCACTAAACCTATTTAAAGATAGCAGCCACTAACCTAAAATATTATTTATCACAGCAACCAACATACTGTTACTACTTTCATTCCCCTTCCTTTAACTCTTCTTAGAGAATACTAATCAGAGGGTTGTCTGCAAGTACTCATTCATGTTGTTAACCAAATAGGCAATCTCGATATATTAGTTGTTTTTAAACGTTTACTTCTCACAAATACACACATTAGGCATGGACTACTCCCATGAATCATTTAGCTTAACTATATCACAGGTGATACTTCTCCTTTCCTCCTTTTGCAAATCAATAACTAATCATCAAATTATAATTGTTCTAACCATTCAGCACTTAACATGATAATTAATAATGAAAAAGACACAGATATACAAAATAAACAAAAAAAAGATGAACTCACTTGAGTTTTACCCAATCGAGATTCAAGGTCCACTATATAGTCCCTATGCTTCAAAGGCTTCCTCTGCACTGGAGGACCCTTTGCTGAAAATAATAATAATAATAATATATATCAATATTTACTCAATTCAACTAAATACCCAATAGAAAAAACAACTTACATTTCGATTTAACTCGGCCATCTGACTCCTAAAAAAGAAAAAAGAAAGTTATTAAGAAAAACAGAAACCTAAAATTAAAAAAAAAAAAAAAAAAAAAAAACAGANNNNATATTAAGAAAAGTAAATAAATAACAAACTTGTTTTTCACGCTCGCGAGCTCGTTCTAAGTACTCTTCTCTGTCGAATTTTCTCCTGAAAGTGTTATCGACTCCAGCAACCTGCTCAACAGATTTATCAAAACAATCAAATAATCGCATCAACCATATCAAAAATTCAAACTTTAATTTAAATACCAAACGAAATTGAGTTCAGGGAGTGATACTTACGTTGTCGTTAGCAGCCATTGAAACCCAATTACAGAAAAATTTGATTAATGGGATCAAAATTTAAGGTTGACAGGGAAAGAGCTGGAATTTGGAATTGAGAGTAATGGAACCGCGAACCCCAATTTCTCCCTCTCTCACCGTAATAATTAACGACGTCGTTCTTTGATTTGAATCGATAATTATATAAATATTTGTTTTGGACAGACGTGGGTGTTTGGTCTAGTGGTATGATTCTCGCTTCGGGTGCGAGAGGTCGCGAGTTCGATTCTCGCAACACCCCACCTTTTCAAAGCCCACTTCTGTTTCCGGCCCATTTTTGAGTCAAAGTGGGTAGGGAATGGAATTGCAATAATATTACACATGCAATCAGGCTTCTTTTATTTTATTATTATTATTATGTTCAAGGTGTCCGAATTAACTTATGTGTAACTCAACTAATCTTGGAATTCATTGAATATCTTACAACATTAATGAACCGAACAATCCACAATTGTAATTAGTAGCTCCAAGGGGATTCGAACCTAACATGCACGAGGCTTTGCTTTCACAAATTTACTATCAATTCTTATTTCTTTCATAAAGCCATAGCTATAGCCATAGCCAAAGTTATTCATCTTCTTTCTTTGATTTGATTGCGTTATGGCTAAGACTTTCAACAATGTGTTCTCTTGTTCTTGTTTTCATAACTCTTTTTCTTCTTTTCCCTCCTCAATGCAATGCTCTTATTCTCGTAGCTTGTAAGTTAGATGCCATATATCAACTTGACGACTCGATTTCTAACACAGGAAATCTGATTCGCAAGAGTCCTCAATCACCATTTGGTCGAGGAGTAGGACACCCTTGTGTATCACCCTTATAGACGAACCCCTTATTGTTGAAATGGTCTTCAATTCCAACACATTTGACTTAGAAAGCTTAAAAGATCATGGCTTCAATGTTTTAATCCCTTAATTTAGTTTTCTTCATTAGAGGAGTACTTTGTTAATTAGTAGAAACATTTTTCTTATGCTCATTTATTTACTTAGATAGAAATTAGTTTTATTTTTCTTGCAAGAAAATATGTTGTTGTTAATATATATATTGGTCCTATTTTAATATAAAGCAAAAACATTTTTTCTTTATAATAAATTACATATTCATGTCTATCTATTCGAGTTAACGACTTTTTTCCCACCCAAATAATGGCTTAATGACACTTTTCCACACATATACTTTTAAAACACCATTTTACTATCCAAATTTATATTCCGACGGTGAACAAAGAGCAAAATCGTCCAGACAGTTGGGGCTTTTGAAGAAAGAAGGCCGATGAGTCTTTTGGTGGTGAAAGGTTGGATTTTAGTGGTTGGGATTGATCGGAATTTGACTTGGGGAGGGACGGTTGCGCAAACCCTAATTGCACAATTGTTGGCAATAGGCGAGGTCGACGGGAGTAAGATTTGAGGAGTTTTGATGATTGATGATCGAGGAAGAAAATGATGGTGGTGTAAGATCGGAACGATGCCGGAATCGAAAACAAAATATAAAGTTGGGTAATAAAGTGGTATTTTAAAAGTCTGTGAGTGAGAAAGTATCACTAAATCATTATTTGGGTGGAAAAAAGTTTTCTACTCTATCTATTCCAAAGACTATGTGTAATCTATTTGAACCATTATATTTAGCATATATATATAT
>WYDK02000027.1:9808884-9825138 GCA_009867345.2 Toxicodendron radicans | reverse complement strand
TATATTTATTTATTTATTTATTTATTTATTTATTTGCATGCATGAATAATATTGTTAGTCAAATCTTGCTTCCACTTCCTTTTAGATAACAATGAAAATATTTAAATTAATCTCAGTTATCACCCACACAATCCTAAGTTTTATATTCAACCATATGTATATGGATATATGTCAATATTTATTTTTGTTTTATTTGTAGCTGGATTTGTATATTAAATTACAATTTGATAGAAATCTAAATTTTCCCTAGTAAAATTAAATTATGATTTGGAGGCAAAACCCTTGGGCAGGTTAAGTGTCACGGGCCTAGAGTTTCGAGTTTTGACACAGCGGAATGACCCATGCAACACCCCAACATCATACTTGAGAAGGGGTAAGCTTATGAGTACGTCATTTATTGGCTCGAGGTCTATTGGTTTTGTCCTGTCATGGACTCATCAGGGAAGTAGCTCCAACTTTCAAATTGTTTGTGCAAGGATGGTTAAATCCCTTTTTCATCGCCAACTATGAAGAAGAACTCTTAACGGCTCCTGCACTCCCATTTCATGAATCACCTCCCTCCTAAAGAGTTTTATGAAACATTGTCAAGGTGCCAAGAGGAAACACACATAACGTCTCAGCTGACTCACCTCACATGAAAGCTTCGCGAAATCCCTTAACGTTGTACACTCTCCACACTTGCTGCTCTTGTTACGATGTTGTGGAATAAGATCGTGACATAAGACCTAGTCCCCCCTATGTTGTTAAAGTCAAATACATAATGTTGTTAAAGTAATCAATTCTCTTAATAACATCATCTACTTGGCTTGATTACCATCTAATGTATGACCAGTCCCCCCATGTTGTTAAAGTCAAATACATAATGTTGTTAAAGTAATCAATTCTCTTGATAACATCATCTACTTGGCCTGATTACCATCTAATGTATGACCAGTGGGGACCACAGTCCCCACTCAATTTTTAAAAAATTTCAAAATTTATATTTATTTAAATTTTGCCTCTATAGAACTTTGAGATTTTTTAAACGACCCCCACGGTAAGTTTGGATTTTGTTTTTAATTTTGGAATTTTTACCCAGCAACACAAAACAAAAACTTTGAACGCCGAACGAACTCAGAACCTCTCTTATCTCTTTCTCACATTGTACTCTAAACTCTCAAGTCTCTTTCACCTAACTCTCTTTCCAAGTCTCAACATATACTATTTTTCACCAATTTATCAAAATGTAATGTCTCTAACGCTAAATCCATAGTTTTTTTTTCTATTCAATTGATGTTTTGTTGTTTCATTCTTCCAATAAAATTGAGTTTTGCTATTATTCTACTTGTATTATTTATTGAGAATTTGAGATTTGAGTAATAATTTAGTGTATATTGTAAAATTTTATATAACCATCTTTTTAAAGCTTCTTAGTTTATATCTGCAAGAAATAAAATAGTTAATTAAAATCATGATCTTGTTAACTTAATTTTTAAATTTTAATTTAGAAGCTTATAAAAGTAAATGATATATTTGACTTTTGTTTATGAGAACAAAAATATATTCATTTGAAGACCGTAGTTTTGAATTTATTCGATGCTGGGTTGTTGTAATGTTTTATTTTAAACGAATTCATATTTATTGGTGGAGTGGTGATAATAATCAATTCATTTGATTTTGCATTTAGCTTGCATATGATGAAAAGTATATTGACAATTACTAATGAGTTGTTACAAGTATTGTAGATAAAAGATCAAGACATTGTAAATGCTATGACCCTAGTAAAAGTTTCCAAACAACAGTTATAATTGTTGAGAGATAAATAATGAGAATCTTTGTTGAGTGAAGTTTCTTCATTTTGATAAAGGCATGATATTGTCATTTTGAATATGGATGATTTGTTTGTAATTCGAGACCGGCCACGACGGAGAGTTGAGCACATGACAAATTTGTAACACTATCGAGTTTTTTTTTTTTAATTTACAGTTATAGATATGCAACTTCCAGAACTTAACACTCGTTTCACTGAGGTTAGTACTGAGCTGCTTCTTTGTATGACATGTTTAGATCCAATTATTTCATTCTTTGTTTTTTTCAAGCATAAGTTGTTCCGTTTTACCAGTTTTATCCATATGATTTTTCTGAACTTGAGTTGATGGTTTTTGAGAACCAGACTTAGACTTATGTTATTGACATGCGTTCTTGTAATGAATTTGTTGAGTTGCAAGGAATTAGTGATTTGGCTAAGACTTTAGTTTGGTTTAAAAAATACATTTTGTATCCATTGATGTATAAGCTTATGAACTTGCATTGGTTTTACCAGTTGAGACTGCGACCGTTGAAAGGGTTTTTCTGCAATAAATCTTGAAAAAAGTTAGTTACACAATCGAATGAGAGATCAATAGATGAATGATTGTTTGATCACATATATTGAGAAAAATGTATTTGATACAATTGACGATGAGATGATTATCTAATGTTTTCAGAATATGAAAACTCGTCGAGGACAATTGTAAAAAAATTGTTTTATTTTTACGAAAATTATGTTTTTTTTAAAGATATTTATTTGTATTTTATAACTTTTTGTTGAAACTCATCGTAATGAAAAAAAAAAGTGTAGTTATGATTGTTTTAATTTTTTTGTTCATTTTTTGCTCCCATTGAGTGAAATTCCTAGATCCGCCACTGTTGATTACTGGTATAGATATTGTTCGATTTGAATAACAAATAATAATGGAATGCAACCTTAGGTGCATAGTATTATTCATTTTATGCGAATAAATTTTAATTTTGGTTTGGATACAGAGAGTTATAAGCTATGGTGCCAATCCATCTATCATCATTTCGATTACAATGAGCACCTCCAACAGGGCATTGAAGAACCAATAACAGAATTCCCTAATGTGATTGCAGCATATAAATATATGCCGATTATTACAATGCCTTTCAATGGATTTTACAGACTCTTCGTCTGCTTGGTGAGTTTCTTTCTGTTTCATGCATATCATAAACTGATTTTAATAAAAGAATATATATAGCATGGAATTGGATCCATGTACAGTACTGATATAGATTGTAGTTAAGAAATTAAGGCATCCAACTCTAAAGATCATAGTGCGAGCTTTTAAGTAGTGAAGGGAGATCATGCATCCTTTTTACAAAACAATCAAAACAGGACCCTTTAGAGAAGACCCTCTGAGTCTCAATAGAAAGTTTCAGCATGCATCTGGGCATGACTGATTGAATCATGAAGCTTCTGGGTATCGGGAGTTAATGCATGGACTCAATAAATTACAAGTATTGAAAAGCACACAACCATATTCAAATTTGGGGTCAAAAGTCTTATAGGACGAAATTAATTGACACTAAATAATTTGTTGCAACAGCACAATATACCAACCATATGAGACCAAACTTTGCACGAAGAATTTAATAATCTTTGAATTGTCAGTGTCTTGTAATTAAGAGGCTTAAATAATTTGATGGCAAGGCGATGAAGTAACATAAGAAAAAGAATGGTTGGGAAATGAATAATGAAAGAAGAAGTAAGAAGAGTAATAGGTGAAGTAAAATATTGATAATAAATAATGTTGTAGCTACCATGCCAAAGTTGGAGAATCAAATCCACCTAGGAACTCTCTCTGCTCTTCCCAAAACCAACAAAACAAAACTTGTTCAATTTTTATCTCTATTTACGCAAAAAACTTGCGTCCAACACGCAACCCCAACGTGCAATCTCTGCAAAATTAACCAGTACCAGCTGCTGCTGCTGCATGCTGCCACCAGACCACCCCCACCACCATCCAATCTTCTTATGCCAGACTCCAAATTAAGTGTCTCTTCCACTCTCTCTTACTACCATTTTCTTGGTCAAAAAGGCTATCATGTTTTCACGGAAAAATTTATCAACTAGAACTATACCTACAGCTAAACATAAACACCCCTTTCATCACTTTTAACACTTGGTTCTAATGGGAAATTTGGCTGCTTTATTAAGATTTAGTCAAGAGGGATGTAATTTATGTTGTATGATGTATGATTAATTTGTTGAAAATATATAAGTTTAAGAGAGAGTTTATGAGGATAGGGAACAGTCAGCACTAAGCAGAGGTCTAGTTTAAAAGAAGTAAAAACTAAAAAGAAAGAGCCCTGCTGTCTTTGGCGGCAGAAAGTATCTCAAACTGACCCAATTCATACGTAAGTAATAATATATAATATCTAAAACTGTTGATCAAACCGGTAAGAATAAGATTCACTGGTACTTGTCAAATTGTAAGTCAAATCTATTATGCCATGCTATCAATTCTTCTCCACAAATTTTCTTTCCTTCCTTGTTCTTCAAATTAAGATCGTGGACAACACGTTCAGCTCTCTATTCAACTTTAATTGGTCAGTACTTTCCACTCTTCAAAGAGAGAGTGATTTTGATCATCATCTGAATACTTGGAATTAATTAATCAGCATATTTTCAAACTTCTCATAAGGGTTTTCTACTTTTTTTTTTTTTTTTGTAATTTTATTTTCAAAGAATTCAAATGCCATCAAGATTGAATAAATGGCATTCATGGCTGTTTCTACATGGCAGAACTTGAAAAAGTGAATATGAATATCTTTGATTGCCTTTTTCTCTAAGGGATCTTTAAAGAATGTCCACTTGAAGACTCAATCTCTTTAATTCTGCTCTCTCACTCTCTCTCTCTTACAGAAACTTGTGTATAAATGCATGCATGACTTTGCTTCTTCTACTTCTTAGCTAACTCTCACTCTCTCTCTCTCTCTCGCTCTCTCGCTCTCTTCATCTGTATTATCGATTGCAGCATATAGAACTCCAGGTGGGTGAGTAGCTCTTGTTGGAGAAGCAGGGCACGTGCACATGTACTTCTCGATATCTCATGCATCCATTCATCTTTGTCTTGTTTAGTACAAAACTTGCACGTGCTCCCCTTCTCCAACATGTGTTCCTCACTCTTAATTTCGCTCTTTGCCGATCCATCAGTCTTCCAGGTAAATACATACACAACTTTCCCACTTCACACTCTCTCTTTTTCACTGCAAATGAGCTTAATCTTGTAGATGTCTGCAGGTTTTTGTTCAATTTGACACCATGATTATAGCAATATTATTTGTCAGCTTTAATGGAGATTTTACCTTTGGCAGGGTAATTAGATTGAAGACATTTGTCAGATTTGTATTGTGACACATGCATGTACTTCACTGCACATGTTTAATTTTTGGCAGTAGCCAAGGGCCACTTTCATATCTTTGAATTACTATTTTGCTACAGAGAAAGCCTAAAACAGGCTAAAAGGAAACATTCCATCTATATATAGGCGTACAGATGGGGGCCATTGGGCTGTTTTGAGGTAAAAATATACAGTAACTAATAACTCATCAGACTGCCTTAATCAATGCGGTAATCAAAATTGTTAATTATGTGCTACAGAAACCAGACTTCAACATTGATCTTTCTGCAGAAAAATGTATAAATATTACAATTTGAACACTTCATTAACAAACAATGTATAACATCCGACCAATCATCAAATGTTATGTTCGTATACATCCGACCAATTTGATTTTAATGCATGAATCATATGGGAAAGCCATGTAAAGGTTTGTGACATATACAAACTCTCTGCTTTTGCAACCAAAATTTGCTCCTAGGTATATGAGATGATGCACACAAATGTACTTTTGAATCTATTTTCTGTGGAAACGGTACGGAGGAAACGTGAGCTACAGGAGGAAAGAAACAAGACGAATGAGCAAGTACCATTTGGCAAACAAGAGGGTAAATGGCGTAAGGTTGACGAAGGCTATGGGTAAAAACTGAGAAAGTTTTCGCCAGCGGAATCAAGAAAAATATGAGGGTTTATAAGCAAATGGTACTTTCACAATACTTTTTAGCATAGAAAGTGGGGGACTCTGTTGGGGGTTCCCTTTGTAAGTGAGAAGACTTATTTTGATAGGGCATGAAGGTATCGGAAATTGAAATGGGAGGGGACAAGAAACGCAGAAATGCCTGCCCAGATATGAAGGACCTTAAATGCAAGCAATGGTCAAAACACTTACGACATCACTGTAATGTAATGATCAAGAAAGACACAGAGATGGGTAATACAATGGAGAAGAAGAATAATAACTAAGTGCTGCACCCTATCCACACGCAATGATCAGATCTCGAGGTTCCAACACATAATCATTATATCACATCTATTAGAGTCAGGATATATCCCTCACGCTTTATGATGTATATACATACCAGAACCTGAAAGGCTGAAACTCCAACATTATTTTCTTTATAATAAGATGATTACTGATTTATTGTTTAATAACAATGCTGAGATGACCATCAATCTCTTCGTGGCAAAATTTAATAGGCCTTCTAAATCTTTGTCTTTAAATGTAGAGGTCCCGGCTTCTTGTCCTTTCATCTGTGTTCTCTGTTATTTTCTTTGTAATAAGTAGGTAGGCTTAGTTCCAATTCGGAGACTTGTAGGGCCATTGCTTAACAGCATATCCATAACCATAAATTGGTCTGATATATCTTATACATAATAATTTGATGTTTAATTTTTACTAGTGTGTAAATTAATAATCAATACATGCACCATGGCTGGTAGTCCATTTCATTTGCATGGTTATGCTTAAAAAAGGACTCACATACTTAACCCAGATCAACAAATTTATATATTATATGGTACAATTATGCAGTTCCCAAATTGAGTTCAACTTTGTCAATGGACTCTAGCCTTGTTGAGATCCTAGTTGTTGCGGTTGCTGTCATTGCAGCGGCAATAGTACTATACTTTTGGTGTGAATCATCCAAGCATGTTTATCTAGTTTATTTCATCTGTTAACAGCCACCTAAAACTCATCGAGTTCCAATATCTAGCTCTGTAGAACATTCTGAAAGATCAGGAAGTTTTGACAGCGAGACAATTGAGTTTTAAACCAAAATTATTGAAAGATCAGGTATAGGAAACGAATGCTATGTACCCAGTGGGATACATTTGGTCCCATCTGATCGCTCGTTGAATGCCAGTGTGGAAGAGTCCGAAGAGGTGGTCAATAAACTCTTTGCCAAAGCTCAAAAATAAATCCGAGAAGCATAGATATCTTAATCACAAATTGTAGCGTTGTGTGTCCTACTCCATCTCTAGCTGCAATGAAAATCAATAGATTCGGACTTAGAAGCGATGTGATGAGCTTTAATCTCTCTGGAATGGGGTGCAGTGCAGTAATCTTATCGATTTCATTAGCAAAAGACCTCTCAAAAAGTCCACAAGAACTCAATGGTTCTCGTCCTGAGCATGGAATCAGTATATTCGATTATGTACCAAGGGAAAATCGAGTCTATGTTGATCGCAAACTGCTTGTTTCGGATGGGACAAACACAAATCCAAATACGAGCTTAAATATTTAGTTAGAACTCTGCTCTAAAGAAGGCGCATACAAATGTGTTTCCAGGAACCTGACGACGAAGGCAACACAGGAGTTTCCTTATCGAGATCAATCCTGCAAGTAGCTGGCGAATCCCTGAAAACAAACCTCGCAAACCTGGCAGCTTTAGTACTTCCGTATTCGGAGCTCATCCCATATGGCTTATCATTAATCTGGAGTAAAATCTAGTCTCCAACAAGAAAAAGAGGTCCTCATATACCCCAATTTCAGGAAGGCTTTTGAGCATTTCCCTGTGCATCCTGGAGGGAACGCAGTGACTGATGCAATCAGGGAGACCCTGAGCTGAAAGAGAGGGATGTGGAGGCTTAACAAATGACACTTTACCGGTTTGGGAAGACACCCCATCATCAATTTGGTATGCACTCGGGTACCTCGGAATTTGGAAAGTGCAGTCTGGAAATGTATTTCAAACCTGAAACAAGAGAATTCTAACGTGTTGGTCAGGATGTATTCACCAGTACCCAGTTGAGGTTCCTGATGTTATTGATCATTGACGTAAAATATTTGATTCAATCTCATCAAAACATTAGTTCTACTAAATTATACAACATCATTTTTTACAATATAATCAATATTTTTATATCAAATATAATCTGAAATCAACTAAAGGAGGTGGGGTTATCTGAATCTGACTTCATTTGAGTCGTCTTCATTAAAGTAATTGAAGATGTCAACAATTCCCTTCTGATCTTACAAAAATTTAGATGGAGTGGGGTATGTGAATCTTAAATGGATCTCACTTTTCTATTAAAGATTTATAGCCACACAAAAATATATAAATATATATATATTTTTTGGGTGCCCATTTTAATTGGGTGTTTGTGTAAATAAATAAATAAATATATATATATATTTAAATTGGGTGTCCGTTTTAATTGGGGGTGTGTGTGCGGTACTGTAGAGCGGAGTACACTCTACGCTTTATTCCTCTGCGTTGAGCTTCACCCAGTAGCCGTGAACCCCCCCACCACAGAACAAATTTCAGGTAAGCTTTTCTTCCACTTCCATTTAATTTTATTGTTTGTTTGTTTGCTAAGAAAACTTAGGAAAACTAAAGGAACGGAAAATTCAACTCTTAAAACCTTGTGTAAAGATTTTTTTTTTTTTCTTTTTTTAGGTTTTCTTATTTTCCCACTGTTTTTCCCGGAAAATAAAGTAGGATCTACGCGTATTTAGGTAATTTATCTTTCGTGTTATGACTTATGACCCTTTAACGTTTTGTGATTCTAACTTCGTTATCGTTGCTGTGTGATTGACGAGTTTCTCTATTAGGCCATGTGTTCGATGAAATGCTTGTGAGAGAAAAAAACATGCTTTGTATTAGACTTTAGCTTTGTTCTTACTTGATTTCTGACAAAATGCATATAATGAGAGAAAGAAATTATGGGTTCTGTACAGTGTTGCTAAGTCATTGCCGAGTTGTTTTTGATTCATCAATAGGTAATTTCTGGACTGGGTGTTTTTATGGTACCAGCCCAGTAACATTACCAGACATGATTGATTTGTTACAACTAGCTATGTTTTGGTTACGCGTGTGATAATGCTCTAGCTAGCACATTGTTACATGGAACCAATTCATTGCTATTTGTAACCATGTATTCGTCCAGCAGTGCTATTAACACATTGATACATAGAAGAAATACATTTTCTGTCAACTATTCTTTCGAGTAGTTGACTGTAGATCACAAGAGTTAGGTAAATTCAGTATAACAAGCTTTTATTACCCTTTGCTCTTGATTTCAGTCAATAACTAATGCATTTTGATCATCTTGCTTATTAAATTCACTTGTGTAATTGTAAACATTTTCCCCTTGAATCTTTGAGTGAGTAATTAAAGCCTTTATATAGTTCAAGTCTGTACTGAACTTTCAATCTGTTCTCAATTTGCAAAACAGAGATGGTTATTCCTCCACCTGTTAGGCCACCAAAAATCACCAAGTTTCTGAAGCCCTATGTCCTGAAGATGCACTTCACAAACAAATACGTGACTGCCCAAGTGATCCACGCACCCACTGCCACAGTAGCTTCTTCAGCAAGTTCACAAGAAAAGGCTCTGAGGCCAACCATGGAGTGTACTCGGGACGTTGCCGCAGCTGCCAAGATTGGGAAAATTCTGAGCGAGCGGTTGCTTCTCAAGGACATTCCTGCCGTTTCTGTTTGCTTGAAAAGAGAACAGAGATATCACGGTAAAGTGAAGGCGGTGATCGATTCTTTGAGGGAAGCCGGTGTCAAATTGCTTTAGATTGAAATTTAATACTCAATTTGCTTAAAGGACTGTGACTTCTTTTATCTTTTTGTGATGGGATTGTGATTGTGTTGGTCAAGTTATGTTTCAAACTTTGCATGCCTTGTTGAGACATTTACAGACCAAGCAAGTAGTTATCGGCAATTCGGATAAGACTTTCTGCTGATTTAAGCTCATCCAATGTCTCAGTATAACAAAATAATGTTGGCATTACTTATTTCTTTGTTCCTTATCCTCTTTCTCTATCACTTGTTCTTCTTTTCTTATATTTCTTCAATTTTAATGCTTTTTGGACTCTGTTATAACTTATAAGTTGCTTGGACAATGTTTCCATCTGTTGCCAACTAATGAATCATGGTCCCTCGATTTATGATCTAGGGTAGACAAAAAGGTAATATAAACCAACAATTTCTGATGTGTCCCTTGATCTATGATAAAATAACAAAAATCTCTATGTGATTATAGTAATAACAAAAATATCGCTATAAGTTTTTATGTTAAAATAATCGATAAAGGGATAATATGATAAATATTTATAAACCAATTAAAATTATGTTGTAAGTCTATCTTGCTAGAGTTTTTCTTGACTATGCTCTCCTCGGTGACAATGTTGGCATCGGTCTGTATGACGAAGGAATAATTCTTTGGCATGCCATAGTTTAATTTTAGCGGTATACTGGGTATATCGATAAAAAAATGATTTGTATCACTTTTAAAATCTTAAAATCTCTAAAAACATTTCTATGTGATATCCCAAATCATTATTTAATAAGTGTATATAAAGTGATAATACCAAATAAATGACTTATTTGTAGATAACTCATATCATTAGGACTAATTGAGACATCGTGTTCAATTCCTTATCTGAATATTCGTGTTCGACTTCTCATCTAAGTATCGATTAAACTGATCCGAACACTTTTTTTACAAATAAATAGAAAAAACACCAAATAAATAGGAATGAGATTTTTTGTAGGAATTTGAAGACTTATTTTAGGGAGATATTTCCTTGCATTGTTAATAATATTTCATCAAGTGGCGACCAAGAATCGGGTGGAATCTAGAGGGTTAAATCCGTAATTCCAAGTAAAACCCAAGCCCGTTTAGAGCCGAAACGGATAAAAGTGAGGAGCATTCTAGACAAAAATGATCTCTCATGTGACACGCCCCTCCTACATATCTACACCCGCCACGTGTCAATCCTTACCATTTACATCAGATCCCCGGTCCACGGGCCCCACCACCTGTCAATCGATCTTATCGCTTACGGCGAGCTCCTCGATCCACTCACCACGTCACCATTCCAGTTTCAGATCTCCATCAACGGCTCACATTTCCTCCTAATCGTTCGGCCTTTAATACAAACTTGTTCGACGTTTAACCCCTCGCTTCACCTTAAATATCTTCGCCGCTCCTCCCTAGCTTACTCTATCCAGACTCTTCAGTGAGAGAGGATCGCCTCGTTAACATAAGCGGGTCTTTTTTAAAGAAACACTCCGGTATTGCTAACTTGCGCATGGGCTTACTTGACCAGTTGTGGGACGACACCTTGGCCGGGCCTCGGCCGGAGTCCGGGCTTGGCAAGCTCCGAAAGCACTCCACCTTCAGTTTCCGACCGAACTCCGCCAAGGGTATGCACTACGCCGGTGGCGCATTTCGGCAGATTCTTTATAACAACTTTAAGAAAATAAATTAAAAGTGAAAATCGAACTACAATCGTTGATTAATCAGTGATCGGACGGCTAAGATTTTTTTGTTAACCTTCGCATTACTTAAAACAAAACAAAGTTTAAATTTAGTAAGTTTAATTGGCGGTTACATGACAAGTGGACGAGAATTTTAAGGTTGTTGAGTTAATAAAGCGGCGGCGGAGGAGTTAGTTATTTAGTTAGTGTTGAATTTTGGTTCTGGTTCTTTTTTGTCTTTGTACTTTTTGAATTATTTCTGATGCTTTGATTATTGGTTGTGATTAGAATCTAATGGCGGGAACGTGCGATCAGACGTTGACGAATCGCCGTTGGAGGCGACAAAAGTTACACGGAGTATCATGATAGTAAAACCACCAGGTTATCAGAACGGATCGCCGCCGGTTTCTCCGGCCGGATCTACACCTCCGGTATCTCCTTTCTCTGGTAAGCCCAAAGCTCTATGTTCAAATGATGAATGGTTGATTTATTGTTTCTAGTTCCGAAAATGCCCTCTCCGATGATGATGGAGTTTGTGTAACAGGAATCATCCTACGAAAAGCTAGGATATATTTGTCACTTAGTGTCCAGTACAGTAGGGTATATCGGTAATTTCATGCGATGTGATTATGTTAGGTGATGAAATAAACTTGAAGTAGGACCGGTTTTTTCGCTTCTTTATCTTGAATTCATTTATTTTTGGTTTATCGGCGTATTGGAAATGACAGATTTGTCATTATTGACTGACTTTTGCAATAATTATGTATGGATTCTAGGGCTCCGAGTTTGGCCAAAGTTAGTTGAGTAATGGTGTTGTTAAATCATATTGTGTTTATTGTTACCGTGTGGTGGAGTCCACTTTGCCCCCACTAAACATTTGTTTGCCTCCATAAAGTCAATGGAGTCCACATTTGAGTAATTATTATTGAAACCCCGCACCCATAACTTAAATCACTTTATGATGTGGCTACCACTCCCCCTATATTTTTCAATAATTTATGATGTGGGTCATGGACTTTGCATGTGTTACTATATCACCACCTTAGCGTGTTACAACGTGTAACATTGTAATAGGTGTCACATCGTACCTGTGATTGGTGAACGTGTAACATCGTAATTGGTGGTAGTTATATCGATCTATTAATATTATCGAACTGTACCGTTGTCTCGGTATATCAAGACATTAATGATGCAAACATGTCGATAATATAAGGTTAGTACATGCAATGTATAAGATGAAGTCATGTTTTGGCATTAATGAGAAAATGCGCATGTTAGGTGGAGGTTGAAGGTGACAAGACCTAATCAGGCACGTAACATTATAGTTTAATATTTATGGCATCAGCAGATGGATTCGTAATTCTTTAATGTATAACTCTATTGATGTTCTTGCTGCTTACGAGAGTTTGAATCTGTTCATTTGTTTTTCTACCGTGGATGATCAATAGGTAATAGAGAGAGTTTTCGGTTTCGTAGAAGGTCAACATCGGACGCATATGAGAAGGCGAGCGGGGATGGACTCAGGAGACCTACTACTCCTTACGACGTGTGATATATGAGGAGGCGGAGGGAGGAGGCAATGAGGAGGCGGAGGGGGGAGGCAATGAGGATGAACTCAACAGGAGAGCTACTAGTACTACTCCTGTGGACGATGAGGAGGGAGACTGTCCAAAGTTTTTCCACGCTTCATAATGGTCCAAAGTGTGTGTATATGTAATATGGTTGTGTGGTATGTGTGTGTAGGCATGGCGAGTAGCGGGATGTTGAAGCTTTTAAAGCTTCATAATGGTCTGAAGAGATGAGAAGGGTTGTTAATTAGTTGTAATATGGAGATGTTGTTTTGAGTTTGTGTTTGTTGTACATACAGAATTTGTCTTTGTTTTGGTTGTTTTTGTTAGAATAAAAGATGTTATGGATTGTATTTCTATTTTGAAGCAATTTTATTATATATGGTGGTGGGTTTCATGGTGTTTGCTAAAGGTGGAACATTTCATTTCAGCAACTTGGTTTATGAACAAACAAATGAAGCAGCCATTTACTGTTAAGAAATCCTTTTATATGTTGATTTTTGACTAAGCTTTTGATATTTAATATATAGGATTATAGTTAAAATAATACTATTGTAAATGATATTGAAGTAGTCACTAACAATAATTTTTTATCTTTTGTCACATTCATTCTTCTCTCTACAAAGTAAACCTCATTCTTTTCTCTTACTTCCTTCATCTCTTCCACCAAATCCCATCACCAAACATCGTTTCATGGACGACCTTGATCTCTTCCCACTTCAACTCTCCTATCTCTCTCTCCGCTACTTCCTTTCCATGCTCCGCCAACCTATTCTCCCCAACGAGCGCACCTTAGCCTCCCTCTGCAAAACCTACGCCTCTCTCTCTCACGCTTTCTCCTTCGGCCTCTCCCTCCACTCTCTCTCTCTCAAACTCTCCCTACAAAACAAGCCCTTCTACGACTCCGCTCTCGTTAACTTTTACTCTCGCCTTCGCTCCCCGGGCAATGTCAGACATGTGTTTGACGAAATTCATAACAGAGACGAGGTCTGTTACGCCGCAATGATCGTGTGTTTCGCGCAGAACTCTCGTTGTTTGGATTCTTTATCAGTGTTTGCCGATATGAGGAGCTGTGACGTGGATGTACAGCGTGTCTGGAGCTTTGAGCGCTGCGGCTGAGCTGGCGGCGATAGAGCAATGCAAATTGCAAGGTGGTTCATGGGCATGTCGTTGTTGTGGGTTTAGACAAGAATGTGATTATGGGAATCGCTTTGATTGATGGATACAGAAAAGTTGGGTTTGTGTTTGATGCAAGAAGGGTTATGAGAATTTGGGTGAATTAAATATCATTGCGTGGAATGCTATAATGGCTGGTTTTGCACAACAAGGAGATAAAAATTCAGTACTTGAACCTTTTCATTTATTGGAAACAAGAGATTTTTTCTTGGATGAATATAGTTTTTTAGCGGTTTCAATGGCTTTTTGTAATGCAGGTTTGGATTTTGAGAGTGAGAAATGGATGGAGAAAATGAAAGTTGAGTATGGTTTAGAACCGCCGTTAGAACACTACACCTGCTTAAAAAGTGCAGTGGGAAGAGTTGGTAGGTTTTATTTATTCGGTGTTGTTTTTGTATTTTTATTGAAATAAAAAAAAAATTAATTTTAGATTTTTTAGATAATAAACATATTAATCAGCTTTAATTGTCACGTCAAAATGTCTAATTAATACATTAAAATTGTCATATCAATGATTTTTATAAAACAAAGTTGTCATATCATTAATATTTAACGTCGTAAAAAAAATATAAAAGTTTAGTATCTTCTATTAAAAAACTTAAAATTTGATATTTTCAATAAAAATAATAAATAATTTGGTATCTTTTAACATAAAAAAAATAGTCTAATATCTTCAATAAAAAAAAGTGGTAGTGATAATTCGATACATTAGATATAATTAAGTAAAAAAACATTAGGAGTAAAAAAAAAAAAAAAAATAGGACGGGCATCCTTATTTGATGAGCCGTCCATTAATTTTATTTCATTTTTTTAAAATTGAAAGTGAAATAATGAAATT
The DNA here is from genome assembly GCA_009867345.2 of Toxicodendron radicans. Taxonomy (NCBI): domain Eukaryota; kingdom Viridiplantae; phylum Streptophyta; class Magnoliopsida; order Sapindales; family Anacardiaceae; genus Toxicodendron; species Toxicodendron radicans. The sequence continues at coordinate 9,810,183 of WYDK02000027.1, read as the reverse complement.
GTAACTGTGAACAAAAAAACAAAATAGGACGGGCATCCTCGTTTGATTGCCGCTCGTCCATAAGATGATGAAAATTTCTTGCGAGGAATTCATTTCGCTTTCACCCCACAATTGGTTCTTCTCTCTTCTTCATCTTCATTCGCTTTGATTTCCTCCATTATTGCGGCCTTCGAGCTCCTGAATCGTCCACGCAAAATCACATAATTAGGTCATCCTACGTATGATTAATCAAAAGTCAACCTAGAAAGAATTTTTATAAACTTTTGATATCAGTAATAGTTAAAAGACAAGAGTTAGTAGAACTTAGAAGCTACTGACATTTCTTCGTTATACGAATTTGATTTCTTGAGAACAGGTTGAGTCTCAACTCGGTCCTTACTCACTGACTCAACAATGCTCCCAGTGAAATACTCTCTTCAGCCTGCAAATTTCAGAACCTCAGATTCTCAGAAATGAAGCTTATCAGTTATCATATCTTTACCTTCTTCTTCAGCCACCGCCCTCTTACAACTGCTGCTCCTTCTCACGAAATTGTAATTATTACTCTTTACTTTAGGGGCGGCTAGATTTCCGCAGGAAATGAGTTGGAGGAGAACCGGTGCAGACTCGGTGACCACTGGGTCACCATCTTCAAGCCTTCTGGACGTGTTACTCCATTCTACTAAAATTAATGGACGGTCGTCCTACTTTGTGGACGGCCGTACTCTGTAATATAAAATACGAAATTTTAAAATTATTTAAAAAATTAAAATAAAATTAATGGATCGATGTCCATAAAATGAGGATATCCGTCCTCCGTCCTAATTTATGGACTACCATCCTCTTGTAATTTATAATATAAAATGAAAATATTAATCGACGGCCGTAAAGCATTTTAATTAGGCGGTGAGTTTAGGCCCAAGAAATAGGTTGATTTTCATTGTCCTACCTACAACCCCATGTGTGTTTCAGGCAATCCCTTCAAGTTTTTCCAAGGTTCCATCTTGACTGATTAGTCATAGTTTGTATGGACAATATTACAGGGGGTGTCACAGGAGAGTGGTTAACAATGGTAGATATAAGCTCACTCTCATAATCATCATTTTCATTTATAATATTTCCAATTTTCCGCAAAGATTACTATTCATGATTCTATATGCATTCCCTCAATTCAAAGAACCATTTACTGTGGATAGCCCAACGGCGGGTAGACCCAAGTGGTACTTGCCGGCTTCCTCCCCAACCAGATTTATAATCCTCTCCGCTTGGGATCCCGCATCACCGCCATGTACTTTCCCCGCAGCCTCCGTTGAACTTCTT
>WYDK02000027.1:9583569-9594673 GCA_009867345.2 Toxicodendron radicans | reverse complement strand
CAGAATGATAAAGAAAAAGAAGAGTAAACAGAAAGATCTATCAGTAGTTTGAGGCAATAACAGACCTTAATTCGATCGTCGCTACTAAATCCATCGAGCTGATTGAGTAACTCTAACATAGTTCGCTGCACCTCCCTATCTCCACTCACTTCACTGCAGTCAATGACAGTGATGTAATATCAGAAAGGCCATTTAAGAATAAACTTCAATGACGCCAATCCAACCCGTTAATGTACAAAAATCTTCACACCTCAAGATATAATAATGCCTTGAAGATGCAACTTACCTATCAAATCGCTTTGTACCAATGGCATCAATTTCATCAATAAAAATGATACAAGGTGATTTTTCTTTTGCAAGCTGAAAGGCATCACGAACCAGTTTGGCTCCATCACCGATGAACATCTAGAAATATTCAAAATTATGTTTATTATGGAGCCAGTTAAAAAACTTGCACACATCATAATATAAACAATTAGTAAAATAAAAAACTGAAGATGAGCACCAGCTGTCAGACTTAACACATCAAAAGCATATTGTAAGCCAAGAATGGCATCCAAATTGAAAATCAAATAAATTTATTAGAAGAAAGTATAAGAAAATGAAAAAAGAATGCCATACCTGAACAAGTTGTGGACCTGCCAGCTTCAAGAATGTAGCATTTGTTTGAGCTGCACAAGCACGAGCCATCAAAGTTTTCCCAGTACCAGGAGGTCCGTATAGAAGCACTCCCTTAGGTGGACGAACCCCCAACTTTTGGAACCGCTCTTTGTGTGTCATTGGCAGCACAATGGCCTCAACAAGTTCTTGGATCTGCCCCAAACCAGATTAGAGTAGAAGGCATAAGATATATGGTGTTAACAAACATCACTAATTGTTCATAATAAGCACATATTAGAAACTAACCTGCTTCTCCAGTCCTCCAATGTCATTATAATCTTCAGTTGGTTTCTCATCAACTTCCATTGCCTTCACCCGGGAATCATATTCGGATGGCAGTGTGTCCAGGATCAAGTAACTATCCTTATTCACCCCCACTAAATCACCGGGTTTCAACTTATCTGGGTCAACAAGCCCAACTACTGGAAGGAAGATGGTCTGCATTCAAGATTTTAAATAATCATTTTAGATAATCACAGATTAACTAGCTGCTTACATTACATGAGTAAACACACACACACAACATATGTACAAATTTGTGTCTTACCTGACGAGTAGATGTTTTCAGCACTACACATTTACCCTTCCTTTGTGAGTCAAGATCAATATTGGCACCGTCTTCCTCAGCCTCATCTTCTGGATTCATTTCCAAAATCTGGAGACAAAAATAGACTAAGATTAAAGTCCAACCCAACCATAAATCTACTATTTTATTCTGAATAATCCTAGAACACTCAGAATAACTCAACTGAAGTGCCACATGTAAATTTGCCACAAAATTAACAAAAGGAACCTTTGATCTTTGTTTGTACCCTCAAACAATAGGCTCATTACTCATCTCATAAAAACACGCATGGTACGAAAGGGATTAACAGGAAATTACCTCGACAATGTTCCCCACCAAGTAAGGAAGCTGCTTGTTAAGTTTAATCTTCTCCTGATTCTCCTTTATCTTCTCCTTGTACGAATCCAACTCAAGATTCGTTCTCTGCAACTCTTCCTAAAACCCAACAAAAACAAGCAAATTAAAACCGACATTTGCACAACACACATCAAAACCTTTCTTCATATTTCATAAGAGACATTCCAATTCCATCACAAAAACAATAGGCACAACAAGATACCTACAAAATCTAGGCCTTATATATAATCAATAAGCATAATTCTGCTCGCTCATTAATGACATAAATCATTTGTAAGAAAAAATAACTAAAAAGAGAAGAACACAAGTACACAACCATAAAGCAAACCAATTACACATGCAAAACAACACAACTGGATTACAACAACTACCACAACAGTAAGCAAATAAAAACACTAAAAAAAGCGGGTATTAATAACTCATAATTGACTCCAAAATGCAGAACACAAAAGCCCTAAATTATAACAAATGAAAGCAAAACAATTAAAATAAAAAATGGATAAAACAAAAACCAATATTATCCGCGTAATTATCGAAACCGGAGGTAATGTTAAAACAAATACAAGAGAAACGGAGAGCGAGTAATTTGATAAGTAGAGATCTGAGACCTTGAGCACGCGAATCTCATTGTCGAGAAGGCGAGAAGCTCTGGCGATGTCTTCGGTGGTCATGGAGGCCAGCTGGTCGTCTTCGAAGGAGTCTTCTACCATCGCCGTCGCCATTTCTGATCGTCGATGAATTTCAAGCAAAGCAGAGACTTTAACACAGAGAGATAATAAAAGAGTTCAACTTGTTTCCGAAGAAAAGAGGTTCGCTTCGGTGCTTTATAAGGACTTGAACATGGGCCTGGACTGGATATTTTGGGCCGGACTTTTGTAATTTGGGCCTTGTTCTTCATTAAATCTCAGGGGGCTTATTATAATCCAAATCTTAATTATATTTAAAATTTATCTAAATATAACTTTTTTCTGTTTATTTTAATACCCTAAAACTTTATAGTTATTTAACGAAACCTCACGGGAATTATCCAATACTTTTATATCCGGACCAGGCCTTGACTCAGTCAAGGGATCAGTCTTTGGATCGAGTGATCCGATCCATCAGTGACGACTGAGGCCAGTATGACGTAATAAAAATTTAAAACTCTAATAATTAATAAATTTCTAAAATAAATCCATCCAATTCTAAAATTCAAATAGCTCTGTAACATAAATAAAATAAATTCAAAATCCAAATCCAAAAAAATTTAAAATTTTTATTATATTATGTTAACGTCATCGGTCCGACCAACCTAACCAACATGTTGGATTAACAATTCAACATTGTTCCGCCGGTTCAATCCCGAGTGAATTCAATTCAACTATTAGAACCAAGTTTATGATATATTTAGACCGAATAAGGATCCAGTTCTCGATCGGACAGGTCGAACAAACCGGTACGGTCTAGGTTTTAAAACAATGGATTTACCTTGAGGTTTCATAAAGTCATTAAAAGTCATCCTGTTTGTTGATTGCATTGAACACCGATTAAGTCTTAACAGGTGAAACTTTGGGAAACAGCAAAAGATTTGAGATTGAATCTTAAATGTAAATTACTGCTTTGTGTTGGTACAATGAAGCAGATTGACATAATCTATGAATGAAAACCAGTAGCTGCGCTCTCCAAATATACATATGTACATATATACATGTATGTCAAAAACGAGCTATTAAAGCTTCCAATAGATACCAAAACGGTGCAAAATGCCGGTGACGAGACCCCAGAACAGGATCTCTGCAAAGATAACATAAAGTAGCATGCCTACTCTTCGTGAACGCCAAACTCCGATGAAAACGTGCTTTTGAATCCAATAAACCTGCCACAGATTAGATCAATCCTCAGGTAAATATTAGGATGCTAATGCAACAACATCAATGGCTGATGAAAAGATGAAAGTATGCTGAAAAGAAAAAGAATTTGGTCATGGAAGTATCAAATGGTATCATGCAAGACGTTCCGACCCTCTAATATACAGGACAATGAAAATCTAAATATAGATCAAGGGCAATGCTATGATATTATGATATCCGTTCCTTAAGCTTGAGCGAAGAATTAGAATCGTGTTAGATGCTGTAAATCTTGAATTTAAAATGAACGTAAACATATAATGCGTTGACAAGGAAACCCACCAGTGTATTATGTGGGTCATCATAATACCATCCGTTAATGAAACCTGCAAAGATGCCTTCAGCGGCCATTACATAAACGAGCATAGCATTCATGCCAATCCACTCCAATGGCAGAAAGATGAACGTTAATTCCCAAATATCAACCTGGCATAACAGAACATTTACATCAACAGACCATTGTAGGTAAAAGAATATAACAACTGTCTGTTTGTGCGGCCAAAAAATGGTGCGGTCAATCTCTCATGCCTCTGCAAATCTTGAAAGAGCGTATGGCTGTAGGTGAACTGACACTATCTAATATGCATAACAAAGTATGAAACTGACAAATAAATGCATCTGCCACTATTACATAGTCACTGACATCAGAACACCCAGTCAATTAGTCTTCAAAGACATAATAGTCAGTTCCTTCAAATAAGGTTAGGCAGTTTACTATATTATATGGCCTTTTTGTCCGGTTTAAATCGAGTGTTTTCAGATTCTTATGGATCCTTACATAACCATCAACAAATAAAGTCAGGAGCTATCATGCTTATACAGGGCCATCATACCAGGGCATAGATGGCTGAGAAAACCAATGCAGCTGCTCCAGATGTTACACAAACATAGCTAAAAGTGTACAACTGTTTATTCAAAGGAATAGCTGCAATTAGAAAACGAAAACATTAGAATGGATGAATAGAAATTGATTTCGTTAACAAAATTTATGAAGAATTTCATGCTTCCATGCTCACCATGTGTGAAATGTAGAGTAAGCCCCAAAATGAGAAGACCGAGTCCCATCAAGACCCAATGCTTGAGTCTAGCTAAATGACCCTATAACAAAAAAATCATCAGGAAAATAAATCAATACCTACTATTTAAAGCCGTCTATTTAACAAGAAAAGTTGGCCTAACCTTCAAATGTATAAGCACGTGTCCAAAATGTACACCGATAATTGTAGAGAGAATAGCAGATATGGAGCTGCAAATAGAAGTATTAAGTTCATATATTCAGTCAAATACATTTTCACAAGATTTACATAGCTCAACATATAATTGGTGACGGTGAGTTGTATTCACCAAGGACTTTAACTAACACTCCTAAGCTTCAAGTTGTATAAAATAAAATTATGCATGTAAAGAAACCACAAGTTTTTGCTGCTTCGTTAAAATTAATATAAAGTGAAAACGATGTACAACAAACCTCAAGATTCCTTCAGGTTCAAAAGGTGCATGACACCAAGATGGAGCATCATTCCTTAAAGGCCCCTCATATGGAGAATCTTGAGTACAAGCCTGTGACACTACACAAATTATTAAACACTTGTAATTGAGATCTACCCCATCCATAAACTAGTAACCTCAAATCTGAAGAGATGTTCTTTATGCTTGCTACCCACTTTAGATCTCCTCCATGCTGGACGGTTATACATGTGATTGATCCCTAAGACTTTTCTGTCAACATATCCCACACCATTACAGGGAGGATCAAGTTTTCCTCTCACACTACAGGTCACCTAAAATTCAAAACAATGAAAAATTTAATAGAAACCCTAACATTGTGAGTTTTAGTACCATAGCTTGGACTCACCATCAAAGAGAAGAAAATGCAAACTTCACCAAAACGATTAAATTTGACAAGAAAATGTTTCCAGATGTATATCAAGAGAAATAATATTTCAGAAGAGAAACAATATATAAATTCATCTTCATTTTACTCTGTTGTACCTCCAGGCTGATGGTAGATCATATGAACTATAAACTAATACCATGATAAAAATATAACAACTAATTTTGCATATGAGGATATACAAGTATCATTTGAAGATAGACATAAGGTTCTATAATATCAACTATGGGAATCCAGGGACTTACATTGAAAACCTTCCCAAAATCAGCACTATCCTTGTCATGAACAGTAAATTGCCAATCAGGAACATATGTTCCATAGATAATGGCCAAGTAAATGATTAGTACACATGCACCAACCAACCTGCAAATTGAGAAGATGGTATCAAAGTTTGATCTACAATATAATGGGTATTATCATCAATCAGAGAAAACAATAGAATTAAGAACTCACCAGTGCCAACAGTATAACCTGAATATCGAGAAACACCCAGGTGATTGATCCTTGTCTTGTGCATCTTTTGTAAAGATTTCCACCATTGCCACTATCAAATATGCAAGAGCTATTCTCTAGAAACAGTAAACTCAATTACTGCATAGATCCATTCATTCACATAAAATATACACATCCAAAAAATGTGATGTAAGAATTCAGACAAACATTACCTGGAGAATGCCACACCACCTTATCATTTTTACGTCCACCCCATATGTTAATTTGTCAGGAGCATGAGAGAAACCACCTTCATAAGATAAGGTGCAAGTAAACATCAAATAAATGTTTTTTAAGTAATGGTTTAATACGGAAGAATCTGTTGACATGAAATGAGATTCCACCACAAACTTTGCCAGGTTGAAAAGATGAAACTGAAAATAAAGCGAGCCACCTCTATGTTTGCATGCATTTGCCAAATTTCACAGGTTCTACAAACGGGCTTCAGGCCAACAATAATATATTCAGCTAAGCTTCGATCATCTCAGAAGCAGTGGTTGCATCATGACAACCACCACATAAATCACAATGAGCAATGCAATTCTCTATCAATTACCATTTATTGTGCAATATTATTACCGAGAAACAGGAATGTGGCAAAACACAAGGTTTCCAACAAACTGTCATTCAGTGGCTACAAGAAAGCAAAATGCTCTTAAAAGGGTAAACATGGTAGCACTAAATGGCGACATTGAACAACAAAAATGCAACCAAGCAAAGTATTTGGAAATGAAACTAACCTTGTAATAGGATGCCCCAAAATAGGAGTTTCAAAGTTCTAAGAATCACCTTTTTCACAGCTTCAAGCCGGCTCGGTATTCTCTACACCAAGATTTGCAACAAAGAAATCAAATTAACAGAAATAACATAAGGAATCAACCACAACAGAAACTACACTAAGACCTACATAGAACACGTTCTAAAGTAATATCCTCTTTAAACTATTATATATCCTATCTAAAATAACAAAAGAATCCAAGTCTGGACAGGTCTTAAAGTTGCTAATTAATCACTTAAACTACGTACTGTCTATAAAGAATCTGTCCAAAGAAATACAATTTACATGTCACAAACTAACAATTGGGAGTGTGTTATACTACTTATTTGAATGAACAGATAATTCTACGATACTGCCACCGATAACATCTAAAGTAGTATAAAACAATGTTTTAGCAATTACCGCATATAAAGTAGTTACATACACTGGTAACAGAAAAATCGTTTATGGTCACTAAATCCTGCTTACATACTAACCAAAGCATACCAAAATGACTCTTTACGGAAATATTCGAACAGTTTCTTACGCATCAGCTGATTAGTTTCAGAGCTCACCAATTTATCAAATATAATTACTAGTACTCACTAATATTGCTGTAATGTAGAAACCATCTACCTATCTTATAGTTATCTATTACCCTTTGCATTAAATAAAAAGATGAAAACATAAACCAAGGTCCAACCTTGAGAGCAAGAGCAATGGCCACACCCACAATGAACAAGAAGAAAGGCATGACAAAATCAGCCAAGTTGCAGCCATTCCAAGGAGCGTGACCAATCATGGGCCACTCTCCTCCAGCATCATCCACCAAAATCATCAACTACAAAACAACTCACATTAAAAAAAATAATAATAAAGGCGCAAATTGAAGTTGAAAGAGCGAGTTTCAAGAGAGGTTGGAGATAACATACCGCCACTGTTAGGCCTCTAAAGATGTCTAGTGAAGCGAGACGCTTTGTTTTGATATGGGACTTTTGTGGGTCCGAGATATCGGATTGGGAAATGATGAGAGGGTGGTGGTGAGTCGGTTCGGCTTTGATTTCGGCCATTCAAAAGGAAAACTTTTTCTGGGTTTTGGACCCTCTTGTCGTAACAAGAAACGATGAAGATTTTAAGAAGTTGAAGATGAACTGAAACTGAGCAATAATGCACACATAAGTCAGCTTCAAACTGCTATCAGCAGTCTTTTGTCCTAGAAGTAGAAACAATAAGTAGATTAGGGAAAGTTATATTGTCATCCCTGAAGTTTCTCAAAGCAACACATTGATACAAAAGAATCTAAAAAAATGATACTGTCAACATTATTAAGATTCTTCTACTTCGTTTTTATGTACTTAATTTCTGTTTTGTTATTCACTTCCATTATTCCTTAAAATAATTGACCCTTGTATCAAATATGAGCAATTAACAATTGTGATTTACCCGATGCATTGGCTGTTTGATGGATCTCGGCTCCCGGGATTAAACATGGACAACAATACCATTTCTTAATTGAGTAATGTTAATGAAAACTCAAGGTCAATAAGGTTTACTATTAAGTGACCCTTTTTCTGTCTATATCCAAAACTTGGTTCCTCTTTTTATATTTCAAGAAAATAAATGACCCTTAATTCTCCCTAAAATAGACTTGGTTTAATTAGAATGAACAAGCTCAATTGCTTCAATTACATTGACAATGATAGAAGTACATTTCCTCACAGTTGAGACAAAATGAAGGAAAAATGAATGGCTTCTATAATCTATACTGAAAGTCAAGTTCAGGAGTAAAACCACCTAACACATTGTTTAATCAGTATACAACAAATCAGCAACGAGATATAAATGAACAATTTATCTATGTGAATCTATACAAGAGGAATTCATGCGGAAGACTTGTAATTTACACTCGGTTATAAGACTTTACATTTCCAAAATGATTAAAAATAAATCAAAAAGTCGAGGCTGAATGCCGAATCTTTTATCTGGGATTACGTTTCTTCTCTGGTTTTCCCCCAAGCGAGCAAGGCAAATTTTTTCCTTCTGTAGTGTCTAAACCTGAATTTTGTGCTGATAATAGACTCAAAAAGTCCATGCTCTCGTGCTGCATAAAAAACAAAGATGCATTTCCCTTCAATACACATCAACGTAATGACTTCTGCACTGTTTATAATGTATCATCTACCATAAACACATATAGGGAAATAATTGTTTATGAAATTGTGCTGAGGGCTTCCCGTATTTCAAGCTTGACAAGGAAATGGAGTGGAAAGATGAGCATGGGCCATTCTACTGAAAACACATTTTATGATGATAGCATATTTTTATCTGAAGAAACTACTGATGAAGGTTTTTGTAATGATAGAAAAAATGTTTTTGTTGAATTCATTTCAGATGGTGACCAAAGTATTTGTTGTGACTCATCCCAGATGGGTTAGAATGAAGAAATATTCTCACCAGTTTTTCCTGCAAGCCCTCTTGTGCCCCTGCCTTTGATACCTCCATCGTCTAAATCAAATCCAACATTTTGTTTACCTACCATCAACACCTTCCTCTCTACCTCTTCTTCCCCTTCCACCTCTTCTTCCCCTTCCACGCCGCACATCAGTTGGCTTTCCATCTGAAAAAGATTAAGTCACCAATTGTAGGATCAACAATACAAAGGCCCTATACTAATTGCCATTTTTCCTGAGCACAATCTCACTCACTTATGTTTGAAACTCAATGAACTTGAGCTTTACTAATGATAAAACTCTAGGAGGCCTATCAATACCCGGAAAGGACAGGAACAGTTACTTCTCAATAACTTTTTGACGCCAATCCCAGTCTTACCAACTAGAGTGAACTGAATCTTATAACAAAAGTACAGATAAAGCTTGCAGATATTCAAGCAAACAACAAAAGTCATAATTAGGCATGTCAAAATATCCAACAATCAAATAGTGCCACAAAAGTAATCACTCTATGTGACTTAACTAGGGCTTAAACTAAACTTGAGCAGCTCTTAATTTCATTAATACTTGTAAGTTATAAAACAAGAATGTATTGACTTGATTCTGGTCAGCAAGCGAAAACCGATCTCTAAGTAATCATCACAGAGACGCGCTTCGACAAAAGGCAATCAATCGAGAGCTTGAAAAAGGGTTCACAAGAAACCATTAATGTGCCTACACAATACCCATAAAAATTCAAGCTTTAAAGACAAAATGCCTTAAGGAGCACATGCATGGTATCTGATTTGGCTAAGCTACATCATCCCAGATAAAGTCTATAATATCAAGGTGCTTCAGTTGAAATTTTCATTCATTTCTATATAACATGAGAATCAACTCTTGCAGGCTTTGACCATAAAAAAATATTACTAAGACCATAAAATTCTGACAAATGCAGGCGATAAACTTATCGGCAAAGCAAAAATACATGAACTCCCAGTTGCCAATAATGGGAAAACCCAGAAAAGGATTCAAAAAGAAAGAGGAAGAAGAGGATTTATGTGGGTGAAAAAGGGGAACTTAGTGAAAATCATGTACAAAATACTAACCCTGCAGATTCCATAACTTATTAGCAGCTCTGGTTCTGAGTTGCCCTGGTCGAAGGAGGCGGAGAAGCTTTGCTATAGGATTCAGCATTTGGAATTTATAGTAACAATAAATAAAACCACAGGGTGCTTTTTGATATTTATGTAGCTTCAATTAAGTCCTTCTGTTAATACTAACTAAGTTTAGACTTATTTGAATTCAATAGAGCTAACAAGTTCCGTTGTCGTCCAGCGGTTAGGATATCTGGCTTTCACCCAGGAGACCCGGGTTCGATTCCCGGCAACGGAAACCTTTTTTAATTTAATCTTTGTTTTATCATAATTTTTTGGTTTTTTAAGATATCTTTATTTTTAAATTTTAAATATGAAAGTCCATTTTTTTCTAATATTTTTAAAGATATATATTAATGAAGGATCATGGTTAGTATTTTGTTAAATTTTATATATGAAAGATTTTACTTTATTTTTCTGTTTTTTTTTTCTAATATTTTTATTCTTTTTGGTTTTGTATTTCAAAGATATTTATATTTATTTATTTATTATTATTTTTTTTTATGATGGATCATGATTCATGGTTATGCCTAGTGAAAGAGAAAAAAAAAATGTTTACCTTCAGTACCTTAACAAGTTTCTTCATACCATAGGTATAATGAATTAATTAGACCGGTTTAGGCTTTCGGAGTTTATCTATACAATATACATCGTATAAACTAACACTATCCGGACCATTCAATCAATCATATGTTCCGATCAACTCTTGAATCATGATCGATTGCATCGCAAAGCAATAATATTACCAAAATAACTTAACTAAAACCCAAGACTTAATAATTATAAATTACTAAAACAAGCATTTGTTCATAGCTTTGCTTCTTTGCCATGAAAACCCTAATTCATAGCTCTCAGTAAAGCACGATGAATCAAATGGGCATCCCACAAACTCTTCAAAGGAAACCGG
>WYDK02000027.1:9366571-9377876 GCA_009867345.2 Toxicodendron radicans | reverse complement strand
TAGGGGTGTGATTCCCATGTAAGAGCTCAATTTCAGAACCATTCAATCATACACTTCGGATACAACCCTTTTTCTGCAGCAACTGCAGAAAGACCCTGAAGTTCTTTTTGGACTTTTCGTCTCTCGTAAAACACTGAGCAAGCGAGGGAGGTGCACTTCACTCCGCTTTCCAGAAGCCAGTCTCCACCTCCACAATGTCGGCATATCTGCAAGACGTTATCAAAAGATTTCATAAACGAGTGTGGTAAAATCAGTAGCAAAAATCGTTGGTTCTTCTCATATGCAATGTAAGCATATGTTAGAACACTTACAGAGGCAAGTTGTTGCATCTCTCTCTCTAGTTTTGAAGTCCTTCCTACAATGGCAGTTGCAGCAGTGGTTTCCTTCCGTGAACATTTATTGCATAGATGGGCTGATGCCTGGACCAATTCGCCACATAGTATACAATGCTTTGAGAGATAGTAAAAATCAATTCTACTTCGCTGTGGATTTAAAGTGTATGCAGGACGTTTAGCAAAAGCATCCCTGCTTGGTCTGGGCATTTCTAGAAACCAGTTGCTCAAGTCAGCACCAACTAGTCCAAATACCCGCTGCATAGCTGGTATTATCTGTTTGTTGATGTAATATAAATCATTTAATCTATAACAGGAATCAATGGCCAAAAGATCCAATGGATCCACAACCATATCAACCAGGCGGGCACCAGGCTCTCCATGAATCACTACATAAGGTACTCGTTCACCATAGCGCGGTTCTGCCCTGGGGTCTGTTCTCATTGCTTTGGTAGCCACAATTGCTGCTGGTGGGAGTGATGAAGTCCTTGTGCTGTAGGTACCTAGGCGAACCTCCTTGGCAAATACAAAATCCTGAAGAGACACCCTGCCGGACAGAATCCGTGTCCACTGTCGCTGTAAATATGCTTTAACCTGTGTACAACAATAAAAGGCCCTCAAGACACGGCAAATACTATCCATAAGTGACAAATCTCAGCAGTTTTCAGAGCAAATATGTGCACATTCTCAGCGATTCAAAGGAAAAAAGACCAAGTGCTTCCAAGTCCAGAGGAATTTTTACCTCAGAAATGTCCTGCTGATCGAAAAACAGTCTCAAGGACTGCTCCATCATTTTTGCAACAGCTGCACAAGTATCTCTGCGAACTGTCTCGATGCCTTTAGCATCAAATACGGGTTCAGTTTGGTCTGGGCTCTCATAACTGTAACCAACATACCGCTTCTTAGTTAGGAGGAAGCATGGGTGATATACTTTCTCCATTTTCAAGGTGACCGGATGTGGATTCATTGCAGTTACTGCTGAAGCAATTTCCTGCCCAATTTGAAATGATTCTTTAACAGTCCGCCCTTTGAGAAGGACAAACATGCTGCACGGAACAAAGGCAGTTAATCCTGTCAAACCTCAAAAGCATGTATTAGAAAGTGAGAAGGAAATGAATCAAGAATATACAGAATGACCCTTTTTCTTAGAAAGTTTAGCTCTCCAATCTATAAAGTCCACTCAGATAATGAAAATAGGAAAGACTTCAGTTTTACAATATACCTGTCAGTATCACCATATATAACTTTAGCTCTCCATTTATCATTTGAATTTACAAACGAAATAGCCTTCTCCAGTGTTCTACGGCCACACTGAACAATACTGTCAGCAAGCTCTGCACAAGGCATTCGACCACTAAACCCAGCAGCTGTATAACCATATGTCACATTTGCTATCAGCTTCAAAGCAAGCTGTCTTGCATTGAATATCTGAAAGATCATTGAAGAGAGTCAAATCATGAAAATATGCATACTTAAAAACTATAGTCACAAATGCAGGTCCATCAATGTATCATTTTATGAAACAGCGACAATATGCACAAACACAAGGGAGGAAAGGAGTTTAAGAATATACTTAATAATTAGCTTATATTTAAGAATGTACTAAATAATACTTAATAATTAGAGGAAATAACTCTAAATCAGATCATTAGCAGTATTTAAGAATATACTTAATAATTAGCTTATATTTCACTCTAGTGTAATACCCTGTGAAGAACTTGCTGAGAAGGAGCCAGTTTCTTCATGGCTTGCTTAACCATTATTCTAGTAGATAATATTTCCTCCAATAAGCGAGGAAGTACGCCTTTACGAACCTGTAAAATGAAAATCACATAATCACCTAAGTTATGAAGTGAAAGTTATGACATATTTGACAGCAGAAAATCAAAAAGAAAATATAAAATGAGGGAGTTACCTTTGAAGGAACATACATGACAACATTTGGGGTAAGTAGTATTTGATCTTTTAGATCTCGCAAAACATGTGACTCTGGTGAAAAAGAACTAACCCCCAGAGTATTTTCCTTTGGAGGTTCAACTTTTCCAAGGCATGTACAAAAGCAAAGGTTATATGCAATTATCATTGACGGATAAAGAGACTGGAAGTCCAAAACAACCACTGGATCTGCATAAAAACCAGACTCCGGTTCCATTACAAGAGGTAAACACTCCATTGCAGGTTGAGAAGCAACCTGTATACAGAAGCAGTTGCTTAGTGTAGAATAATTAAGTAGGACACAATAAGTGAAAACAATTCAACAGTAACCTGATGATTTCCAGGAGATATGGCAAGGAAGTTTTGCGTGTGTGCCAATCTTAGGAACATAGATTCAACACGATATTGTGAACCTCTAGAGAGAACAGAAAAGAAATCAATTCCAAAGACACGAGCAAGTTCCGATGTTCGATTTACCTGTAAAAGCACTCAATTGCACAGAAGAACATCAGGCATTAGTAGCTCGATGGATTTTAAATAAAATGAAAATAAACAATTAGCAGCTACATGAACTTTTTTTTAAAAACCACGTCTCAAACCATCTCCATGAAGCAGGATATCATGAAATTGTGTCCTTTGTTAACTAACAACACTGTTTTATGAAGCTCACCAAAGATCAAGTTTAAGTCCTAGACCTGCCCTTCCCCTGGACTCATGAATTATGCAAGGAGATTAAGAAGAAGAAGAAGAAGAAAATAAATTATGATGCCACTAAAGTAGCAGATAAGAGCTGTCCATCAAAAATTTAAATTCTTCGATATTGTACCATATCAAGTTGATTCATAATCTCAAGGTTCAATTTTGCTCTCCCCACCACATATTCAACACATCGATACCTTGCTCGTCCAGGACCGCTAGAAAACCATTTTGACAGTACTTTATAAGGAATCGATGGAGTTTTTCGCCTCAAAACAGCTTCTGCTACAGCCTCAACTGTGTACAAATTAAGCTTCACTTCACCACGCATTAACCGCCATACATTGAGGACAATTCTACCGCCAACATGGACTCCACTGGCATGAGTTCGGCCCCATTCATCCTCAACTATAGCATCTTTAAGTATAACAGAATCCTCAATTACAGATTCAGGAACCAGATTATCTAATATTCCCCTTTGAGAATTTTCTAAATTTTCAGCAGCTCTCTTAGATTCTAAGGGTGTCCTTGAAATATCATTAAGTAAACCTATACCAAGATGTGCAGCCCTTTCAGCCAAAAAACCAAGAGAACCACCTTGTATGTCCCAGCCCATTAAAATATCTGGATCGAAAGAAGATAAAATCTTAATGAAGTGGCTAAATAAGTGTTTCTCCTCAGAGAAAGCAAACACCTTGCAGTCAGGAATTCCATCAAGACTCCTGCAAATTGAAGTAAATAAGTATAGAAAGCTAAAAGGTTAAGCATTTCTTCTCTAAACAGATAACGAATTAGAGGCATAGGACAATGTTTGTGGCATGAACCACAAAAGTATCTGGATAAAACAGTTTTTTTTATCTAAGCATAATTTTTTTTTCATTAAAAAGTCCAACAATCCCTAGACACATTGAGTAATAATCATGGTTAAAACCAACCAAAGGCAAGAGAAACTGTCCACATGAGATTAAAATTCTCACACCTTTGATAATATCCAATATTACTTCGCAAAAGCACATAAACTTCAACTACTGAATCATTATCATTCTGGAAAGCAAGAACCACCACATTGATAGCGTCATATTGAGGATTAGGTCGGAGATCTCCTCTAGATTCTGCTTGAACCTGTCAACATGTGTTGCACTCAATTTAGAGATCAATAAAAACTCCAACTGAAATATTGAGTATACAAGCAATTGTCATCAACATTTGAGTGATTAAAATTGTTATACACGGCAAACACCAAGTAGATATATGCTTCAGCAAATAACGAGAAGTAAAACCATATATGCCCAATTTTCAAAAAAAAAAAACTTATAGAAATGAAAGTAAGAAATCAAACTACAAACATAAACAAAAACAAAACAAAAGAAACCATAGATGAGTTCTTTTACCAATATATTTACAGTCCCTGTATTTGCTATAGAAGATAAGAAGGTAATAAAAGGAAGGAAAGGATTAGTAATCACCAGCTGAACAAACATATGGTCAATAGCCAGAAAACACAAGGAAATATTATAATGAAATCTTACAAAACGGTTTTCTTTCCTTTTTAAAAAAAAAAGATGCTCTCTTAAGCCTTAGTTTAAAAACAAAATAATGCTATACATTTAAACTTTATGCACGAGTTTGTACATAAGCTAATGTGACGTGATTCATTTATTGCCAGCATCCTCATCTATCGCATTGAACTTTTTACTCACTATTCCATTCATTTTATGTCACATCAAGTAGCCAGCTAAAGTTTGTACATCTGCTAAAGTTTCAATACAATTTTTTTTTTACATATATAAAGTAGAATTTTTTCTGCCAATTCATGAAACATAATAAATCTACACATATGGGAATATCATTACCTCTACACTTAACAATGTAAGTTGCTCACCAGCACCAACACTGGCTGGATCCCGGAAGCCAATTTGACTAAGAGGAGTGGGCCTTGATCTCCCATCTGGGCCTGATATCTGAGATATATCTTGCAAGCAATCGGTGCCTGCATTTACTTCTGCAATATGGCCTTCAGTCTGCGATATCACTGTTGCCTCATTCCTAACAAGATTCAATTCTGCATTGCTAATTCCAACACTTTCCTGATGCACTTCTTCCAGAACAGGCCTCATATCAGAACCTGATTCAATCAAATCCTCATTACAAACATCATGCAAGAATCTATATGAACTAATCAGAATATTGGAATGGCCTCCAAAAAGGTTATGAGAATTCAAAACAGAATTTCCTAAATAGTTTAGCCCAATGGATGAAATAGTTCACCTTTCGAAGATGAAGGCTCCATAGATGCTGCATTTATCAATCCTGAAGAACCTAAAATTCCAGAACCACAATTAAACATGCAAATCCAAAGAATCTGAAAACAACTGAGCAGTTCTATCCAACAAAATCTAGCAGATACCTTCATCATTATGTAATACCCATCTATATACACAGTCCACAGAAGGAGGAGACAATGCAGGTGTCAGCATGTACAAGCAAGAACCGTCATTTAAATACTGAATTGGAACACCAACAGGAGCTTCTTGTTTATTATTTGAGTCACTTTTGCTCATGTAGTTGCCCCGCAATTCTCCACCAGTACATTCCTCATTCTGCATAACCATTGTGTCCATGCCCACAAGTTTCTCGTTGGTAATGACATTTACCCTTTCCATGGAAGTTCTACTTTCATGGCCAGGAGAAGTTGACTTATGAAAACAACTTGAACCAGTTCTGTCAGTTTGCTGCAATATCTCATCACCAAACGGTTTAACCTCAGTATCTAACTTCAATAACTGAACATCAAGTAATGAATCAGATTCAGAAGTGCAGACAGTACAGTTAGTAGCTTCTATTGAAATTGCACCAGAATTAGACTTTTTACAATTATCAACTTCACGATGGCCTAACATAACTGCAGATTTTTCATTCTTAGTGTTAGGCCTTGGTAATTCCTTTTTCCTTTTATCCACTAAAGAGAGACCTCTACTAGCTTGTAGTGGGCCTTTGTCATGCTCATCATTTTGTAATAAATTGAAGTCCAATTGTTTTGGCAAGAGAGTGATATCTTCTTTTTGTTCCCCTGCCAAAAGTGCTCTTTTCACCCTTACAGTCCCATGTTCAGGTGGCTCAACCCGGTAGCACCGTTTCCTTCTCATTAAGTCACGCACAGAGAATCCACTTAAAGTAGTTGCTTCCTCTGTATCAGGGGCATCAGCAGATTCACTTTTCATTCCAGCATCAGAACAATTTCCCATCTCATTACCAGCCAAGGATCTAGTAGCTTCACTGTTGAAACTGACAGGTTCTATGTCATCATGCACCTTTTGGGTCGTTGAAAAAGGTAAAGAGCCCCACAAAGTTTTGCTCGTGTTATGCTTACTAGCAAAGTTTGTGCCAGTATCCCTTGGTACTGGGTGTCGAAAAAGCCTTTCAGATTCACTTTTCATTTCTTTTTTAGATGAATTTTCAGCTGATCCAGCACAAGGAAGTAAGTACATAACCTCACTAGAACCATCTACCTGTGGGATTTTTTTCTCTAGTGAAGTTTGAGGATGGTTTCTAGGATCAACAGAAGAAGAAGCTCTTTCTTCCAGACCATCAAAGTTGGTTACATCCTCAATTGAATCAAGAATGTCTTGGCACTCTCTCTGGGACTCTCTCTCATAATCAGTATTCGCTTTATCTAGTACCTTATCAATGGTTGTTTCAGGCAACAGGGGACTCAGAATGGTCTCACGAAGAAGTTCATCATCAGAATTTATATCTTCAGCAGCCTGAGAAGTAGCAAGCCACTTTAGAAGGTCTAGTAATTCTGTATCTGAAGCCTGCAGAACATGAATTCAGAAAATAAATGAATCCCCAACAGTACATTCAGGAAATATATAAGGCTGAAAAACCTTCAACAACTAAAATAACTACTAACGGAGATCATAACCATAGAAATAAACATCCATCATCATTTGCAATCCTCACACCTTATTGCAATAGTATAAAATCGATTACAAACAAGATTCTAATATTGCATATGCCTAAGGAATTGATCTTGCATTATTTCCTAGTAACTTGACCAAGGCATGTGCAGCATGACCTTTCAAAGCTAGGGTAGCAGAAAGGCCATCAAGTCGCATGTCACTAGTCATTAAAATGGTCATGAGATGCATGTCATTTGTCAATAAAAAGTTACTAACACCCAGTAAATCAAAAAATGAAAGAAAAAGTACCTTCTGACTCGGTGTTCCTATCATTTGAGATGATTGTATCTCATCAGCAGATGATATTTTGTGGCATGCATCTATTTCTTTGGAGGTTATTGCACACATTTCTTCTTGATGTAGTAAACCTTGCGATGGCAGAGATTCAATAGTGTTTCTTTCTTTCAAACTACTCAAATGTTCAGGATCTGAATTCTTAGAATGGACAAGTCCAAGTTCAATCAGATTTTCCCCGTCATCTGTACTTGATTTCACAACTCTCACACCATCCTCAAATGAAGAAATAACTTCATCTCCTCCATCACACAAATCCATAAGTACATTCTCACATTCAAGATCCAGGGAGAGAGTTTTCAGAACATCCTGTGCAAGTGGTTTGCAAGGATCAGAAGGCATAGCCGCTTCACACATCCCAGTCCGCTCATACTCTCCCTGTAGAATTATAGGTAAAATAATGAAGGAACAGATAACAATAAGAAATTGAAATTATTACATGTTAGATAGCTAATAGATTGGCCAAGAGCAAACCTCCCAAATTGGAATGAGTGATTGGACCATTTTGACATCAGAACGGGTTTGCGAGAGAGATGTATACATTATAAATTGTTGATTAACAATGTCTGCAGAACCACAAGCAGTGAACACTTTTACAAAAAGAAAAATAAAATGAAATGAAATAATTTTAAGAAAAGAAAAGAAATATATGAACATTTAAAGCCAGACAAACCATCTATTGTAGCATCTCCCTCAAGCTCACATACACTTTGACGTTTAATACAGAGAATGTTTTGATCAGATGATCCATCAAGTTCATTGGAGAATTGCCAAAACCAATCACCTGGAATTTTGGAAGACACCCAGAATGGAGAACTTAAATATGCACCTCCACTCCAGTCTGCCTAATGCAAATTTTTGACAACAAAATTATATAAGAATTTAAGCATTAAGTTATGCTTATGTCTATAGGAAAATTATCTGGAACATATATATATACCAGAAGACTGACCTGAAAATCAGCATTTGTCTGCGTCCACTTATCCATCTCCTTTAAATGTTGATTGTCATAATTAAATTTCCTAGGAGAAAAAACATCTGGTACTGGATGACGGAACTTCACCTTTGACAGATGCAAATGGCTCATTCCATACAAGTTATAGTCAACCTGGAAGCAGAAGCTCAGGAATTACAGATCTGATAACATAAATAAAGAAAAGAAAAAAGGATTTGGGTAACCAAAAAGACTAAGTTGTATGCTGCAAAGCATATGACGGTACACAAGCACGATATTGTCAAGATTCAACTGAAACTGATGTCATCAACACAAATGATGGCATAAAATCAGATTAGAATGTCCAATGATTTAAACTCAAAACCTTTATTAAAAATGCCACGTTGACTGCTTTTCTTCTAAAATAGCTCATGAGCCATTAAGATGGCTCTGCATAAGCAAGTAATGAAAAGCTGTGGTGGACTGAAATAAAAAGGACATCTTTGCAGACCCTATCTAACAAGGTGCAATGAAGATTTGACAAGTAACTAAGCACGGGAACATAGATTTTTGCAGCTAAAAAAACTATACCCAGCCTGAAACCGCAACAAATTGGCAAACACACAGTTATAAGCCATTTCTACAAGTTCAGATTTTGTGGAATAACTGTGTCAAACAAATTGAAATCTAGACACAATTATCATCACTTATAAAATTCTCCAGGCATCCACTTTGAGGATCTCAAACGAAATTGTTCGTAAAAACTATAAAAGAGTCAGCAGTCCGACAATAACAACCATACAATGAAGTTCATAAAAAAAAATCCAGAGTCATTTAAGTATTTAACATATGAATAATGGGGACAAAAAATTTATGTAAAAAACAAGAAGACGAATTAAATGAAAAATACTCAATCAATATTAATCATAATTCATTAGACATCACCATGAAAATTTAGCTCTCAATATTGTAAAAAATATTCAGAATAAAAAAAAAAAAAACTCCACCAAAAATATTTCAGATGACAGGTATTTACCAAAAACTGAAGAAGAAAGGGAATATGAGATTCATGGGGCTGCAAACTCTTATCAAGAACTGCACCTGCCTGAAAAACAATGGAGTTACTATGATAAGAGGAAATAATTTGTTTACAGATCTCTCAAAATGAAAATATAAGTGTATCCAAACACAGGAAACAATTTCATGATTAACTTCGGTCAATTAGCACAACCAAAAATCCACAATCAATTCATCCAAGGGCCACAACTCTAAGCAAATCTACTCCTGTATTTTGAAAAAAAAACACTCAATATGCCCATCATCTAGAGACCACACTAAGCAACTAAGCAGCAATATTCTAATTCATAATAAAGATCCTCTGCAATATAGATCACGTCAATGTCAAAATGTGAAACTTATAAAGCTATGACAGGGAAGTATACTGTACAGTTTAAATCATGAATAAAAATGAAATAATGCAGCAGAGAGAAGAAAAAAAAAAGAACCATGCCAATAAAAAAGTTTAAGTTGAAAAAACAACCACAAAAAGAAAATGAAAAAAGAGAAAAGAAACATGCAGTAAACA
Source organism: Toxicodendron radicans (assembly GCA_009867345.2). Lineage (NCBI taxonomy): Eukaryota > Viridiplantae > Streptophyta > Magnoliopsida > Sapindales > Anacardiaceae > Toxicodendron > Toxicodendron radicans. The sequence goes on along the minus strand of WYDK02000027.1, from coordinate 9,368,138 downwards.
ACTAAAAGTGAGCAGAATGTTCAAGAATTGTACCAGAAGGAGATTAGCAGCACGAGAGACATCATGTGGATAATAGCTTGAAGTTTGTCAAGGTGTTCAATAACATAATCCTAGAATATCATCAAAGACAAAACAACTCCAGCACAATGAAATACTTATTTGCTTTTTTACCATGCACCCCACCCCACCCTTCCCTGTGCACACTGCAAAACTAGGATACAGATATATCTTGACAAATAGCTCTTCTGATGAATGGTAACCATAAAATCTCTTAGCTCGTACAAGGCTGCAATCATGAACATGCTGACGTTTTGAACCACCATTACCCTTTGGCTGTGAATTCAAACCAACTATATTCACAACCCATATTTACAATAAGCCACACAAACTAATTATTAGGGAAGAGATATACGTACCTTCAAGGCTTTCTCCAATCCAAGAGATATAGCATTCATATATGCATCACCTACAAAAATCAACAGAGAAAAAATTGTGTTTCAAGCATCATCTTTCCAAATGAAAATTTGAATTTAAAAGCACAACACAAAGTAAAGCCCAAATCCAAGTCCGCGCTTTACCTTTTTGGTCTGATTGAAGCGGTATATCAGCACATGGAACATATAAATAGGGTAAAGCCTACAAAAAAAAATTCAATAAAATTATTCATTGAAACTTTAAAATGCAAACACAGTGCAAATCTGTTGTGCTCATGAAACTTTGAAATGCCACAATGAAATTTTAAAGTAAATGCTAAGCGTAGTAACTATCAACATCAATTTACATAAAAAGATCAATAAAATTACTCTATGAACATGCAAGCAAGTCTTCTGGCCTGCTGGTGTTGATCCATAAATCCTTATAACCGGAACTTCGTCCACCTTCCCGCCTTCATAATTCAATAAAGTATTAAAAAGATTTAAAAAAAAAAGCCATAAATATATAATTGCTAGCATCTTAATTCAATTTTAACAGACAACAATTTCCAGGCACCACGGTATCGCCACCGGTTAAGTAACATTACAGGACAGTAGCATAGAAAGAAGCAAAGTAGTCATACGATGTCGTTCAAGCTACCTGTACCGTTCTATTGATTTCTTTTATTTGATACTTTTTCGCGGCAAATGAACAGATCAAAGTGAAGAGTAAACGAAAGTAAAAATAAAGCACTGAATATTTATATAAAAATAAAAATAAAAAAACGATGTAGTTTCGGATTGAACCTTGAAAGCTACTGTAGCAAATATCGTAGCCAGGAATCGGCGGCGCCATGTAGTGATCGATGGAGACGATTCGAACACTGAAAACGTTGGAGTCCGGCTGCGAATCCGCCATCGGTTATCACTTTACTTACAATAATACATACATGAATTAGAGTCTGTGAAAAAGATATGTTCATTTACGAATTGCTTTGAATTCTTTGGCGCCAGATTTTAGGGCTTTTATAGGCAGAACCGTTCCAAGAAAAGAAGATTTCAGTAACTTTCTCTGCACTCAGCATGATTTGACATACTAGACCTTGACTTTCAATATATTTTCAACTTCGCCATTACACATTACGGGCCCAACC
>WYDK02000027.1:9347964-9358229 GCA_009867345.2 Toxicodendron radicans | reverse complement strand
CAAAATCTTCCTTTGAATAAATTACTTGGTAATCATAAACTTTTTTCCTGCACCCACATTCTTATTACAAAATCTATTGACTGACATAAAACCATTACAAATCTTGGCTTTGGCAATGTTAAAGATAAAACACACAAACGTGTACAAACAAGAAGAGATGAAGTCACTATTAGTTTAAACAGCACAAGTGGTGTTGATAACAACAGCAAGGGGTTAAAAAACACACTGGTCAAGTTTGCAGCCCACAGGACATGAAGTCAACGATTGGCTCCCTGATCATTAGAAATAGAAGACCATGAAAAGCACACTGGTCAGGGTTGCAGCCACCAGGCATGTAGCAAATGATTGGCTCCCTGATCACGTGCTTATTTCTAAAAGCACTCATCGAACAAAAAAACATGTTACAAAGAGACCAGCTGAATGATGATTGACAAAGTACATAAAAAATCTGCCAACAGCTCACAAGGCATGCTTTAATAATTATATGAGGATTGAGAACACATATTCAACCTCATTTGACTAAATGCTAGTTCATAACCTAATCTTTAAGTGATTATACTTTTCTAACAGTACGTCATTCTTCACCATAGTCACTTCCAAGCAGCCCACTAGCTCACTCATATGGCACTTATAAGTCATGTCAATGATTTTCCACAGTCCATTTACTATCAGAAATTCGTTGCACTAACCACAAAGAAGATCTCTACCTAATATACACAAGCTAAATGATATTAGTGCAGGTTGCATCTCACTTACAACCTTGCATCAATCCTCATCCATGAAACAAATCGAAATTGTCAAACCAATTGCAATCATCAATAATCACAAAATCAAGGACCTAAACAAAGTCATCTGAAACACAGCCAAAATAAGAAACTTCTACTCTCATAAATCATGATATAAAATAGAAAAAAAATAATAAATTTAGAACCCAACGAATGCGCACCTTAGGCCACCGTCCACCTGAATGCTTCACAAACTTTGCTTGCGGAAGTGCATCCGCAACTCGACTCCCTTCTTCACTCCACAATTTAGACCAACCACTAGACCAAAGCACCTGCATTGGCATTACTTTTATCCCATCCAAACCACCCCATTCTCCTATATCAAAGCTATAATTCAAATGCTTCCCCATCCCCACAACAGCTCTACACCCATCTCTTCCCTTCAAAAGCACTCTATGAGCCTCAACATCAAAACCACTAATCTTATTCATACAACACAACCTAATCAACCTCTCATATGCGAACGAAAACCCTAATAAAACCTCCCTAATCAATGGCAAATTGAAAGCCAACATAGGCAAAGCCGGTCTTGATCCGGTATCTATAAGAGTCACACTTTTAACTAAATCTACATTCTCAGCCACCCAATTTGCGGTCATTAAAAGAGCTGAATCATGCAAAACTAAATGCACAGGAGCCAAATTAAAAGTCTCAATCACTTGTCCTAAAACCCTGCCCAACTCTTCACTCCCCAACTCAATAATCCTAACCCTCTTTCTCTCCAAATCCCTAGCTTTCATAATTTCCTCATAAGGGATCTGCCCAGTTTCAACAATCTGATCAAACGCCCAAAACACACCCTTTTCTTTAATCAACTCAAAAACATCCCATAACCTCTCAAAAGCCCCATTCGAACTCTCTTTAACCTCCATCGTTGATCGATCAGAAAACCCATTTCCAGGCAAATCAACGGCCATAACACGAACCCCTTTAGACCCCAAAGAGCTTATCATCCCACGAAAAGAAAACGAGCTCAAACCAACCCCGTGAACGATCAAAACATTCTCCGTCGAAACGGCGTCATTTTGAAAGGTAAAAACCTCAATTGGAGATTGATTAGCGCCGGTCTGGACCTTGATAACGCGACCAGAAGAGTAGTGGTGGCGAAGAGAGTTGCTTAAACCGAGAAACCAAGACCTGGGGTCAGGATTAGAGGAGAGAGAAGACGAAGAAACGAAGAAGAGAGTTATGAGAGAGACTGAGAGAGTGAAGTAAAACCAGAACGTAAATGGGTTCGTGTTGTGCTGAGGTTTCGTTGAGTTTGAACTGGGGGTTTCACTTTGTTTTTCCTTTTGCTTTTGGTTTTCTTCTTGTTGCTGGTGTTTGGGTTGGGGTTCTTGTTGTTCTGGCTCCTCTGTTATGATCGCCATTTAAAGAAATGAGAAGGTTTTCTCTTTTTTTGTTGAAGCTCAAACTGAAACCTGAAAGATCTATTGGAGAGTCGGAGACTCTGCTCAAGAAGAGGAAAGTGACCGTTGTTTAATGTACCAATACGACGACGTCAAGAGTTTGCTTAAACGACGCCGTAATTGAATGGATAATTCATCAACTTTTGCGAAAATATCATAGACTACCCTTTATAGTTTATACTCAAAATGAGAAGGTTTCTAGATTTATACTCGTATAACAACTTTCTTACTTTTCTAATAAACCCTAAAAGTTTGAAAAATGTTATGACTAATACCCATTAGGCATTAGTGTTATCAAATGGACTATCAAAGTAAAATTTTATCACAGATTTCCCTTTAGGACCTTTACCCTAACTCTGTTACATTGTCATTAGGTTTACTAAACACTTTCTTATAAGGCTAAAGTTATTATTTCACCTATCGACACAAATAGCAACATAACAGAGTTAGGGTGAAAGAGTATCCATGTTATAGTTTTCAAACTTTTTGGGGTTCATTTGTAAAAAGTGTAAACATTTTTCGGAACTCCCTAAACTTTTTTGGATATAAAATAACCCCAGAGTATTGATACTTTGCAAATCAACTCCATCTATTTTCTTGTTTCAACTCCTCTCGAAACTGAACTGAAACTTGAACACTTTCTCATCATTCAACAAAACCTTATCTTTCTCTGCTTCTCTCTCTCTATCTGCAGAATCGCCACCATGCACTCACTATCATCACAGGCGATGCGCCCTCTTTCTCTCTCGCCATCCTTCACTCACTCTTCTCTTCAATTTCGCTTCCTCTCTTCTCTCTCACTCCCTGTTTTCCGTAAATTTCAAAACCGCCCCTTATTTTCGAAAATTTATCCAAAAGCTCCTCTTATTGTCAGAAACTGCACTTCCATCTCCGCCAAGCCCTCTTCGGAGTTCCGCAAGGACCGGAGCCAAGAGCCACCGGATGAGAAGCTCCGCGCGCTTCGCGAGCTGTTTACCAAGCCTGGACTTAACATTGATGCGTATATCATACCTTCTCAGGACGCTCATCAGGTTCAAATCATCGTTTTTAATTTGTTGTTTGATGTGTTTCTATGGTTTTGTGTGTTGATTGCTGTGAAAGATTTTGTGTTAAGAATTTCTGTTGTTTTGAGTTGATTTCGGATGCTTGGCGGTAGAACTCAATTGGATTTTGGCTGTTTTCTGCAATTGCTTTGAAATTTTTTAGCTTTATTATTATTATTTTTTTTTTTTTTGGTAAATTTGGGTGTTGGTATTTAACAATATCTACGAGTGTTTGCATATTCTGTTTTTGTGAATAACGAGCTATTCGAGGGCTTTTAACTATTTAATGTTCAATTTCCAGATACTTTAGTAGAGCTCTGATGTATTGTTGTTAAATTTGAACTGGGATTTTGTTGTTTCGAAATTTTGTTTCTTTTAGTGAAGTTAATAGGAAAGTTTATCAAAGAGATTAATGTTTGTCTTATTAAAATATTTTTGTAACATGTATCTTCAGTTGAATTTCTAGATTGTTAGATTACTGCATGAGTATTGCAAATGAAACCGTGATGCCTATTTGAGCTAATACTTCTCTAGTATAGAACTTGGATAAATGGAATTTCCATTTTCTTCTGTATTTAAACGTTAATATTCTCTTCATTTTGGTTTCCAGAGTGAGTTCATTGCTGAATGTTATATGAGGAGGACTTTTATATCTGGATTTACCGGTAGTGCTGGCACTGCTATTGTCACAAAGGATAAAGCAGCTCTCTGGACAGATGGTCGTTACTTTCTCCAGGTTTGGAAAGAAGACTCCTTAAAATCTTTTTGCTTTGCTTGATTTGGTGCCTTATGCATAGTTATAGTATTTTATTGGGCTAACTCTTTTTACTGGTTGTTCTCTCTAGCAACAAGACTATCTGCATTTTACTCAACTAGTTTTAGAAGGTGTTCTTGCTAATTATTCATTTTGTTATAATTAGGCTGAGAAGCAGCTGGGCCCTAGTTGGATTCTCATGCGAAGTGGTAACCTTGGAGTCCCTACTATGAGTGAATGGCTAAACAGTGTTTTGGTGCCTGGAGGCAGAGTTGGCATTGATCCGGTGAGCAATTTCTTAACCTCCTAAAATGGGTGTATTGCATGTTTTGTTCTTTTCTTGTATAGTACAGCTCATCATCTTTAAGGTTTTTTTTTTTTTTTGGCTACTTGTTACTGGCTTTCATCTTAAAATGCCAATATTCACTGCAACTTTTCTATATAGAAAAAGTGATTTACATGAAAGAGAACAAGATATCCACACAAAAATCAGGGAATAGAAGGAGCAATAAAGCCAGAATATTTCTAATATATTGAACAATTTAGGAGCATAGGTCCATAAATCATTTGTCTTATGCTTGCGTTGTAACATGCATTTTATGTTGGTATATGTAATTAATAAATTATGTTCATTTTTTCGCTTCTTATGGTCAAGTATAAAATTTCTATGCTCCTGTATATATTCTGCCTATCCTGTTACGTACTTGCATGTGTCTGATGCCACCTTTTCTTGATAATGTGAAGGGATCAGTTTCTATTTTCTTCTGCTGCTGCAGAGGAATTGAAGGAGGCTATAGGGCAGAAGAATCATGAGTTAGTTTACTTGTACGATTATAATCTTGTGGATGTTATATGGAAGGAATCAAGGCCAAAGCCTCCGAACAAACCTATTAGAGTACATGACCTGAAATATGCTGGATTAGATGTGGCATCAAAACTATCTTCCCTGAGGTCTGAACTTGTTGATGCTGGTTCATCTGCCATTATAATATCAATGCTTGATGAAATCGCCTGGCTGCTAAATTTGGTACAATTTCAATCTGCTCTATTAAACCTGTTCTGTTATATTTTTTATATATAGAAGCACTATAAACATTTCTATTTCAAAATCTGTTGGAGTGCTGGTACTTAGAATCAATGTAGCATAGTGGCACCATCTGTCTAACATCCTTAAATCTAGTTCAAGCTTATATGGTAGCAGAGCAATATTTTTTGTTTTACTAAATCATTCAATAATGTTTTCTGCTGTTCAATGGAATCACACTACAAATTTTTTGTTGCAGAGAGGAAGTGATGTTCCACATTCACCTGTTATGTATGCCTACTTAATTGTGGAAATGGCCAAAGCAAAATTATTTATAGATGATTCTAAAGTTACAACAGACGTGATGAATCACTTGAAGAATGCCGGTGTAGAGTTGAGGCCGTATGATTCCATCCTTTCTGAAATAAAAAGGTAGGCTTAGGGGTTCAGATGTCTGGATTGACATTTATTTGTGTGCTTCTATGTAGTTTTGCATCTTATATCACACATTATGACAAAATTTACACCTGTTTCAGTAGTAGGTTTATATGGTTGGTAATTGCATTAATAAAAATTTGTCAAACTTTATAGCTGCTAGTGCAATGTAAATTTTTAGATGTTTACTGTGTGAAAATTGCTGCCAAGAAAAGCTGCATCTTTGTCTAGCCTGCCAATTTTCTTTTTTCCCCTTTCTTTTAGCTTAATATCCAGGCGTGTAATCATGTCATAATGCAAGCGGTATATGGCTTTTTTTACCAGTTTGGCAGCTCAAGGCGCTCGACTTTGGTTGGATCCTTCCTCTGTTAATGCTGCTATTATGAACACCTATAAGATTGCCAATGAAAGATATCTTGAAAGTATTGAGAATAAAAAGAAGAGTAAGACCAAGATGTATGGTGACACCAATGGTCAGTCTGGAGGACCCACTGGGATTTTTAAGACATCTCCTGTTGCTGTGGCAAAGGCATTGAAAAATTCTGCTGAGTTAGAAGGAATGCGAAACGCTCATTTAAGGTAACAGATTCTTCCTATGTAAGATACTGATGTTCTGAATTTGATGGTAAAGACAATTTTGCATCATGATAGTGACTATTTCTATTTCCTTTCAGTTTTTTTTCCTGGTAATCTATCATATATTTGAGCAGATTCTATATAACACAAAGTTTTTTACACTGGACAATGACTAAATTACATTTTCATGTGATCTTTCACATACCTTTTTAATTGACCTCTATCATTCGTCCTCCATCAGATTTTTACTCTGTTGAATAAATATGGACTCTCTTGGTGTGTGATTGAATAAGTACTTTTGTGGAATTTTTTTCTAAGAATAATATCTTGTGACATTCTTTGAGTAAAAATCATGAAAAGTAGCTTGTGAGCAAGAGCAGGATAAGAGGCAGTACCTGTGAACATTCATATCATATCTTCTTGAGGATGTAACTCATTATTTAGGTTAAAAAAAATTCTACTGTAGTTGTTTGTGACAAAGATAGAATAGCTAAACAATTTTAAGAAATATTTTAATCGTAACTTTTCCTTTGCAGGGATGCTGCTGCTTTGGCACAGTTTTGGGTCTGGCTGGAAGAAGAACTTCATAATGGTGTGAAACTAACAGAGGTAGATGTTGCAGACAAACTTCTTGAATTCCGTTCAAAGCAGGCTGGTTTTATAGATACCAGCTTCGATACCATAAGTGGTATATTTACTTTTGCATTCTTGATTACCTATCTTCTACCCCTGGTTATTTCAGTTTAAATTTGATCTTCACAGATTCTTCAGTCATTTTTTGCTACTGAAACATGTTGCAACTTTCTTTTCATCATCCTATTTTCTATTATGATAGAAACTTATCCTTCACCCGCTTCTACCCTCAGATTTTGTTAATAGAAACTTATTATAATATATGTCCTTATCATCTGTTTCCCGATTTCATTGCTCACAATTAAGATGATCTTACAGGTTCCGGTGCAAATGGTGCTATCATACACTACAAACCAGAACCAGACAATTGTAGTGTTGTGGACTTGAATAAACTTTTTCTATTAGACAGTGGAGCTCAATATGAGGATGGAACAACTGACATAACTAGGACAGTGCACTTTGGCGAACCTACTGCTCGGCAGAAAGAATGCTTCACCCGAGTTTTGCAGGTGTCAAGTCTTTCTTTATCTGTCTTAATCTATATTACACGAAGAGGCTTTGTAATAACTCATATATGTTTAGTATTGGAAAATGGGAATAGGTAATTTTGCATTGTTGATTTCAGATTTATTGCTTTGAACTTTTTTGCCTCTCTTATAACCCAGTGTAGCATTCTCTTCTCTAATTTTCTACTTCTGGACTACTATCTTTTCTTCGAAATATTTGATATTTGATATTTGGTTTAATCTGACTGTAGAATGTGTGATTGCAGGGTCATATAGCTCTTGATCAGGCAATATTCCCTGAAAGTACTCCTGGTTTTATATTGGATGCTTTTGCCCGTTCTTCCCTTTGGAAGATTGGACTTGATTACCGACATGGTATTCCTGCCTTTTTGTTGCCTATATATGTGGTGGGAAACTTTTGCAATTTCTCAAGTACTTGATTGAGGATTTTTTAATCATAACTACTTCCATCTACTAGGAACTGGACATGGTGTGGGAGCTGCACTGAATGTTCATGAGGGCCCCCAAAGTATTAGCTATAGATATGGAAATATGACTCCCTTAATGGAAGGCATGATTGTCAGCAACGAACCTGGCTATTATGAAGACCATGCCTTTGGCATTCGCATTGAGGTACAACATTCATTTTGTATTTTTCTCAGCTGCTAATGTTGCCAAATTTTGAGGACATACATACTTGTGATATCTGATTGCAGCACTTGAAATTGATGTTTGTTTTTTACCTTTTTATCGTTCTTTTCTTATTTTTTCTGCACCATACTTCAATTTTATTATCCATAATAAATTGATGAGTCAGGTTGATTCCATGTTTCATCTCTCTTTTCCTCTCTCCCATGTGTATTTGACATTCTGTAATTTCTGATAAATGTTTGATATGTGACATCTTTTTCAGTCGTACTCTTGCATTCTTCTGTATATTTGTAGTTACGGTAACTTGTCTTGCAGAATCTTCTTTACGTTAAAGAGGTCGACACACCCAATCGTTTTGGAGGAACTGCATATCTGGGATTTGAAAAACTCACATTTGTCCCCATACAGGTATTCTATTCATTGCCAATCCTTGTTAAGTTGTTTAGGAAACCAAAACAATAAATAATCAAACGAGACTCTTTCTCTGTGCTTATTATTCGCAATATGGAGTTGTTCAATGTCCTGGTTTCTCATGCAGCCTCATTGATTAAATGGAGTTTACACAAAATGATGACCATGTGCTCCAAGTCTAGGTCAGCTCTTTTGAGCTGTGAAAATGAATTTGTGGCTATATGCTAAAAGTGTAAGGGATTGGCTTTCATGCAGACAAACACTAAATGATAAATTTTGCGCTAGTAATGTCCGACAAAATCCAGCGAAACATAATGTAAAACATTGTTTGACGTAGATAGTGGTGTTAAGGCCAGGGCTAATTGCTTAAGAGGGTATCATTTCAATACAATTTCTAGGACTGAAATTTGAGTGGCCTAAGTATTATATTATCTCAACTTTAACTCAGAGCTTCTGCTTTACAATTCAGCCTTTTTTTGTCGGATAGTTTTTCTCCGGTGCTATCTTTTGAACCATGTTTACAGTAAGATATTTCAATTCTGCTATATATTTTTCTTTATGCTTTTTCTTTTCCTTGCAGACGAAATTGGTTGACTTATCATTGCTCTCCGTTGCGGATATTGATTGGCTTAATGATTACCATTCTCAAGTCTGGGAAAAGGTAAGTGCATGTTTGGAAATTTATTAAAGCTGGCTCAACATTTCTGTTTCCGGCACATATATAAGTCCATCCTGATATGCCTTCCACAACCCTTACCAAATTTGACAAACTGTAGACATTTATAAAGTTTTTAGATGCTTTTGGAAGCATGTGTTCGCGAATAACCTAAGATCTCGTGCACACAAGTCATTAATCTAAGTTTTCCCGGCATCCTTGTTACTTTTATTTATTTATTTCGTTGGTAATATTGGTTTGAAATTTAGTGATGTTGATCATTAAACCTGGTCTAACAGGTTTCGCCATTGCTGGATGGTTCCGCTCGACAATGGCTTAGGAACAACACACGGCCACTCGTCAAGGACTGATTCCCTCTCGCATCTTTGCTACTTCACTATAATTCTCAAGTTATGAAGGTGTGCCCCATCTCATTTTTCATTTCTACTATGCTGTAGATATAATTCATCCACAGTAATGGCAAATTATAGTATGTACAGAACACTGCATTGTTTATTAAACTTGATTCGAAATATTAGTGCGAGTTTTATTGTTCCATAATTTTTTTTGTTTCGGTTTTGAAAACAATAGAAATGCTTCTTGAAGGTTCTAATTAACAATTATTAGGGTTTATTCAACCTCCTAGAACTAAAATCAAGATAACTATATTGTTATATACAGCGTAGTTTAAGCTTATTTTTACATCTAAGCCACAGAATCGCAATGATAACTTTTCTGAGGCTAGTAAATCTGGAGTGTATGAGTTACAACAATCGAACCATAAGATTTTATTAGCAACTACATGGAACAGATGAAAAGCATATTTCTTCTATCTTCATACTGCAAATACAAACCTATATGCGCGATATTTTTGTCGGTGTAGGATCTGAAGATGAGAGCTCAGCATACATGTTTGATATTGTTTTTGCATAGTATGCCTTAGCTTGCGGCCTTTTGATCTGGAAAAGATTTCGGGTTCAAACACGGAATTAGTTTTTCGCCTTAACTTTGCTTTGCTTAGGTGTCCAAAGATCGTACAAAAGTCAAAAGGCATATATGATTTTGAAGTATTGGCATATGCATTGTTGAAGGAACTTACTTTGAATGTTGGAGTGAGAAGGTCGTTCTCAACAGAGAATGGTTCAGGCACCAAAGTTACAGCTTTCGCGAATTCAAAACCCCTCAACTAAACCATTGTGAGAAGAGAAAAATGGTGAGCCTTAATGCAACTCCAAAGGTGAAAAAGCACACTTGGTTTGAAGAATTTACCTGGTCTTCCTTTCCAGCATCATCCATCTCAGCAAGAACAGCTCTTCTTGCTCTTGGATCATTGCACAACTGTTCTAAATTCTCAAACTGCATAAATGTACACAAATTACCACG
>WYDK02000027.1:9308520-9326266 GCA_009867345.2 Toxicodendron radicans | reverse complement strand
CCAACTAAACTCCCGCCACCCTTCTTCGTCTTCTCTCTTTTCTCCACTCAAAACCGAAACAACCTCACAACACACACGTTCAATCACTGCACAACACCTCCTCAACCATGTACAAATCAGCCACCTCTTATCTGTTTCTGCAAAAGAGGGCCAGTTTCATATGGGTCCTTCTCTTCACGCCTCCTTTATCAAAAACCCCCAGTCTTTTGACGTCCAGAGCCAATATAACATCCGTAATGTTACCGTTATTTGGAACTCTCTTTTGTCTTTGTATACGAAACGTGGTCCAATAACTGATGCTGTTAAATTGTTCGACGAAATGCCGATTAGAGATACAGTGTCGTGGAATATAATGATATCTGGGTTTTTGAGAGATGGGGACTTTGATAGTGGTTTTGGGTACTTTAAAAGATTGCTTGAATTGGGTTTTGATTGGTTAGATCAAGCTAGTTTTACTACAATTTTATCGGCTTGTGATATACACGAATATAGTTTTGTCACTAAAATGATACATTGTTTAGTTGTTTTAAGTGGGTATGAGCAAGAGGTAACAGTTGGTAATGCGTTGATTACTTCATATTTTAAATGTCGAAGTTGTGGTTTAGGGAGGCAGGTTTTTGGTGAGATGAGAGAAAGAAATGTTATTACTTGGACATCTGTTATTTCAGGGCTAGTGCAAAATCAGTTGTATGATGATAGTTTGAAGTTGTTTGAGGAAATGCGTTGTAGATCAGTTAATCCAAATTCATTGACGTACTTGAGCTCACTGATGGCTTGTTCGGGTTTACAGGCATTAAGGGAAGGGCGTCAAATCCATGGAATTCTGTGGAAGTTGGGGAGTCAGTCGGATCTGCGCATCGAGAGTGCACTGATGGACATGTACTCGAAATGTGGAAGTGTGGAAGATGCTTGGCGGGTTTTTGAGTCAGCTAAGGAACTTGATGAGGTTTCGATGACTGTAATTCTTGTCGGGTTTGCACAAAATAGGTTTGAGGATGAAGCGATACAATTTTTCGTGAAAATGGTTAAGGTAGGAATTGAGATTGATCCAAATATGGTTTCAGCTGTTCTTGGGGTATTTGGTGTTGATACTTCTTTGGGTCTCGGTAAGCAAATTCACTCCATGATTGTTAAAAGAGGGTTCACCTCTAATCCTTTCGTAAGCAATGGACTCATCAACATGTACTCCAAATGTGGAGATTTGAAGGAGTCAATCAAAGTTTTCCATCGAATGCCTGAGAAGAACTCAATCTCATGGAATTCCATGATTGCAGCTTTTGGTCGTCATGGAAATGGTTCTAGAGCGCTAGAGTTGTACGAAGAGATGAGATTGGAAGGTACCGAGCCAACAGATGTCACATTTCTCTCTTTGCTTCATGCTTGTAGCCATGTTGGCCTAGTCGAAAAGGGCATGGAATTCTTGAAATCAATGACTGAAGTTTACAGAATCAGTCCCAGGACAGAGCATTACGCCTGTGTAGTTGACATGTTGGGTCGGGCAGGACTTCTCACCGAAGCTAAAAGCTTCATTGAAGGATTGCCCGTGAAGCCTGATTTACTGGTTTGGCAAGCCTTACTTGGTGCTTGCAGCATTCACGGCGATTCTGAAATGGGAAAATATGCTGCTGATCAGTTGTTTCTGGCTGCACCCGAAAGCCCAGCACCGTACATTTTACTGGCAAATATATATTCATCCAAAGGTAGATGGAAAGAAAGAGCAAGAACTATAAGAAGAATGAAGGAAATGGGGGTCGATAAAGAGACAGGTATTAGTTGGATTGAGATAGAAAATGCAGTCCATAGCTTTGTTGTTGACGACAGAAGTCATCCAAATGCTGAGATCATTTATGAAGTTTTGGCATTGTTGTTTACACACATGATTGATGAGGGATATCAACCAGATAAGAGGCGTATACTTCATTGTTTGGATCAAAATGAAAAGGAGTAGCCAATTGTTGGATTCACTAACTACTAATTGAAGTGGAGTCAGAAGAGATTTTTGAGAGAATTACAGTTGTTCCTTACAATTTTATTTTACCATTTTTTCTTGAAAATTACCAATACAACCCTACTGTTCATAACAATGACAAATATACCCCCAACTATTCACAAAAAATTACAAATACAGCCCAAACTGTAAGCACAGAATTACAAAATAGCCTCCACTGTTTGCTGAAATTTCAGTTAAGTCTGGTTCCAACCCGAGTATCTAGATTTCGGTTTCGATTCCGGTTTCGGTTCCTAAAGTGGTGGAATCGGTATCGGAACTACACAATACCAATTTCACCATTTTGGGAACCGAAACCAACACCTTGGGTAACTGTCGGTTATGATTCTACCCTAAAAATTTGCACACCCCTATTTCTTTTATACGAATGTAGAGTAGAGATAATATAATGTGTTAGCCCATTAAAGAATGTGTTAATGGCAATTTATATGAAAAAATGAATAATTATTTAATTAAATTTGATAATATTCACTTAGGAAAAGCTCCTGTTTTGTTTTTTTAATTATCATGAAATTTTATTAAATTAAGCAATATCATTCACCAAAACGATTCCGTTTTATTCAGTGTAGTCTTCGTGAACTAGTGGTAGTTAGTTTAGTTAAAATGGAGCAACTCCCTCCAACACCAGAACCCGAGAGAAAAAATGGAACATTTGTGTCTCTACAGTTCGCTTCCTCCAATTCTTCCGATTCAAAAAACAGTTACAAATCCCAACGGTCACAACTTTCCCTCCCTCTCAAGGACTCCACTTCGTTCCCCTTCTAAAACTTTCACCGTAAGAAACAGCACAGAGACCGCCGGAGACAGCACTCCTCCTTCTCCTCTCTCCTCCAGTTCTTCGGCTTACGCCATTCTCGGCGTCGAACCGAGCTGCTCAGCCGCGGAGCTTAAAGCCGCTTTTCGTTCCAAAGTACAACCATCTTCCCTCAGCTTCAACTGATTCAATTAGTTTTTTATTTAATTTTTTTATTTATTTTTCTTTATGAAGGTTAAACAATACCATCCAGATGTGAATAGAGATGGGAAAGATTCTGATTCAATGATTAGAGTTGTAATTCAAGCTTATGAGGTACCAATATTTACCTGATTATGAAAAAAAATATTTTTTTTCCATTGATGGTTGTGGGTAAATAATATATATGTGCAGATGTTATCGGAGTACAGCAGATCGGAGATCATTGAAAGGTGAATTAGCTGTTCAATGTGTTTTTCATATCATTTTCTGATTCTTTGATATGTATCCACTTCCATTATTAAGTTGAGGGCTTTTTTTTTTTTTTTCTTGTTTATTATTGTAAATGTTGTGTGCATTGCTTATTGTTGGAGATTCATTTGTAGGGAATGTTTAGATCCTTTTGATGATCCAGAATGTGAAGCATTTGATATATTCGTCAATGAGGTTCTTTGTGTTGGCAGAGGTACAAAAGATTTTTCTTCATATGTTTATGTTCAACCTAACCCTGAAATTTAGCAAAAGATTGTTGAACTTGATACTCTAATCAGTTGATTTCGTTATATGTTTTGCCTGTCTATTCTTTCCCATCTTGAGCATTAGAAGAGAAATTTGTTGAGTATATAATTTGCAAAATATTTTGTTGTGTATACCTGGATGTGGAGGGGCTAATTCATGAGCATCAATTAGCCTATTCTCAATGACATATTCGAGCTAGTTATTCTTACTCTGTCATGGATCGTGATCTTTTGGATCCTTTTATCTACTTGAATGAGCATGTCTACACAGTTTTAACTTCTCTTTGATTCTATTTTATTGTTACTGATCGCTCAACCTTTCCAATAAGTATGCAGGATGCCCATATTCATGTGTCAAAACAGCTCCTCATGCTTTCAAATATGTTTCCTCAACTGGAACTGCAAGGGCAACTTCTCAAGGTTTGTTCAGTTCCTAGTGCATGAGCTTGTACTGTTTTATAGTCTTAGTGAATTAGTCCATTAAAGTAATCATCATGTAATGTAAGTTAAGTTTTTGTAATTGCTATGAAGAGTATACTATTCTATGATATTTTCAACTGAAGTCGCCCTTGTGCGATTTTGATCAGGACATGGTGAAGATTACCAAGTCCAGCTTGCAGTTGGTCAGTGCCCAAGAAGTTGCATTCATTATGTCACACCTTCCCAGAGAATTATTCTTGAGGAGTTACTTGAGAGGTAGTCATCTCTCGAACCTCCTTCAAATCTTGTTTCATAAGTGCAGTGTTATGGATTTGATTGAAAAAACCATATAGTACAACTTAACGTGTAGCTGCTAATAAAGCAAGCAAACAATTAATTGCGATTATGAACAACATTATAGTTGGTTATTTACTTCTGTTAACAAGCTTATTATTACTTTGAATTAACATGCCTTATCTTGATTTTGTAGTATCTTGAATGTGCCTTATGATATATCAGCTGAGGCAGACTTGCTTTATTCTCTAATCACTAAAGCTAAGTTCGAGAACAATCGGTATCAAAAGCCAAAAAAGCAACCCAAAACTTCCTCCAAACATGTTGATTGGTTCTGACTTCTGGATGCCATCTAGTTATGTGCTGTTAAAACTTATCTTCAGAAACTTGACATGTAGCCAATATCACCGTCGAATAGTTGAGGAAGATGGAAGAAAATTCAACGAGGTGATGTTGCTGTCCATTTTCTGTATTTTAGTGCCGATGCTTCTTTGATGTTAGGTAGAAGTAAGCAATACCAGAATTGAGCCAAAGAACAAAATGCATCGGCATGATGCTTGGATTATATGACCCTATATCTGTTTGCCGGAAGTTAGGTTTGTTGTCAAATAAAAAGGTCATAAGATGAGGGGAGAAATTATTCCCGTACAGTTCTTCTTATAATGAAAAGTACGTAGTGGTGAAGATTATGTGTAATTAGAGACAGGAAACGTTTCATGTTAAAAAAAACTCTCGATTTGAATGACAGTTTCCTTGAAGGCTATTTCATGTTGGGAGTCTCCTATAGTATTACACTAGATTTATTCCATGGCTGCCATATTGGCTAAAATTTTTTCCTACATCATGCATTATCTGGGGAAATTTTTGGCAACAGCACAAAAGAGCCCAGAGAAAGGAAGGCATATCTTAAGATTCTATTGTGAAAATCTTGTATTATACATCATAATGTAGTATAGTGCTATAAAACGATGACTGGAACAAAGCATAAAATTGCAACACATTAACCCCAATGGAGGGGGATAGTTAAGAACAAAACTATTTTGAGATGGCTTTCATGAATCGGTTTAGTGAGGAGAAAATGCTTGCTGCTTGACTAAACAAAGAGGGGCCTTCCTCTGAGTTTGCTTCCACGTCTCCAAATAGTATCTGCAAGGATCAAACAGAGTTGATGGAACTTTAATATGGTCTAGAAGGCTTCAACAAGAAACTTTAAATGTACCAATGTAAATCAGTTTGCACATAAATCTTTGGTGGTGAGTGGTGACTAACCTCAAGGTCTTCAGCATTCGGACGGCTTATAAATTCTTTGGCAAGGAGATACCTATTTCGCCTATCTTTATCATCATAAAACACCTTCCATAATCTGGTCCATATCAGAAAACAGAGAGTTGGTAATAGAGTCTTATCAGATAGAGTCAATGGTGCACCATGAGACTGAAATGTCACAAACTCAAAACTTGAAATGAGATCAAGTCTTTGCAGGGCATTGGATGTATTAAGTGCTGGTTTCGAGTGTTTAGAGTTTTCAACAAACAGATTTCGCCAGGTTCACTTTGCAGAAGCTAAACCAGACGAGGTCGAGGAGATGTAAGGAATTAATCAAAATGTAAAATGAACATTACCCTGGATAACATCTGAACACAGCACCAGTTGGCAGAGGTCTCATCGAGTAAACTGTAGTGAAAGTGCTGCACATAAACCATGATAGAGTTAATTAAAGTTACAAGTTGCAAACTAATGAAATTATTATTAGAAAATGTATGAATTGGCCACCGTGAATTTAAAGCTAAATAGTTTAAGAAATCTATTTAATTAACAGCCTTGGCAAAGATGAAGTTTGTAAGCAATTAGAATGTGAAAAAAATATAATTATAATCTTACCTCAGAAAGTACCGCCTTAAGTTGCGAACATTAATCCCAACTCCAACATCCTCACTGATGAGACGCGGATTCCACATGATCAGAGGCCTTGGCTAGCAATATATGAAGAAATACTGTGAGGAGGATTGTCCTCTTGCTTAAGTTGGACAATAGAGGAAAAGAAATAATTAAATGGAAATACGGCCAACTGAAGGTGCTGACATGATACTGTCTGAATGATGTAAACCTTGCTGGTATAAAATACAAATGAGCACCTTTCATCGAGTAGGATGAGAATTTTTTAAAATAAAGATGGCAGATAATTTTCTTCCTTTAATATAAAAAATCAGTGTCTTTCATCATGGAGAAATGTCTGAAAAGGGTTGTTTTTAATACGGAAAGGGGTAGTAGGATTCATACTGGATCATCGGAGAGATTTGATGCAATTTTTTCTACATATCGCAACATCTGATAGTCAGGAACAACCATAACAACAATCTCATCTTCATTCTCCACAGGTTTTCGGTCACTTAAACTGGATAATGAGACAAAAGAATTGCATATTAGTGAGTTATTATACATTAGTATGAGCTAAAATGTAAACTTAATATATTTACATCTCATCAATATGTTGAAAGTTACCTGGAAAATCCAAAAGCAGCATCTTTCCACCGATATTTTAGCAGTGCAGCGGCACCAGCATCCGGAAATATGGCTTTTACTTTCTAACATGCAAATTTAAACGTTTTACCAACTGAGCTTATATTTTGAATAAGTAAAAGCTAAAATTACAATATCAAGAAAGCAAGAGCACCGTCAGCTATTCATATAATACTATATCTTACATCAGTACAGAAAACACACTTCTATTTTGTGTTTTCTATTATGTGTTTTGATAGAAGTTTAAATTGATCTTTGTCGACACTTTTTTCATATTTTAGCATCAATGGAAGTAGTTCCTCCAAACTATACTTGTTTAAAGTAATTCTTAAAACTAACCTGACACCCTGTTTCCTGGATAAGAGTATCCAAAAAAGTCCTAGACAATTCCCAGAGTTCACTCTGTGCTCCTTCATCATCTAGAAACTGCAGCTGGGGGATCAAGAGCTCAACCTGCAAAATATTTAAGAATTTAATGAAAGAACTAGAAAACAAAAAGAGAAAAACACAGTGAAATAAACAAACCCAAGCGAACATAAAATCAGAATCTCTCATGGAGAATTTCTCTACACAATTCTTTCCACAAATTGTATTAGCTCACTGTGGACAGGTTAAAGCTGAATCTAATTGGAAACAAGAAATTTTTTGCAAAACTATTGTAAACCAGCAGAAGTACTGGATACATTATTTACAGAAGTTTTGTTAGTCAAGTAGTATCATAAAGATGATCCATAACAGAAGAAAAAAGAAGACCACAGATTCTTTAACTTTTATATTTGGCACATACTATGGCTCTCATTCCTCCTGAAGAAACGAACAACGAACTTGCTTCACTTGATTGCCGGACGGCACCTTCCAAATCTGAAGGCAAGCAGCTGAAACATCAAAAAGAGACCATCAATTTTTTTGCCTCTCCTTTTTTCAAGTGAAGGCCATCAGTCACTCTACCCCATGTCTCAATCTGGATGGAACGTTTCAAGCCCAAAGAAAATTTTACATTAAAGCATATCAACTCCTCAAATCCATCTAAAATTTCAAGGTTTGTTCAGCATTTATACATCTGAAAGACTTTTGTAAGCTTTACAAAGCAAAATATTCACCCCTCAATATATAAAAGCATCCAATTACAGCTTCTTCACGAACTGTTCTATTAATTTGTACATGCAAATGGAGTCATCTACATAATTATACAAGAATCAAAGTGATCTCCCTAATCAATAGATGATCAAAAAATCAAAACGAACCAACCAAGTCATATCACCCTCAATTAGAAGGCACACTATTTATAGATGAAACAAGATAAAAAAATCTGAAAAAAAAAATACCCAGATGAGCACTTGTATAATAAAAAGAGCTTAAAGGCAATGGAACCTGTCATCTTCTTCTTGTTTTTGTTCTTGCTCCTGTTCTTGAATTTTCTGTGATTGTGCTTGAAAAGAAGAGTCTTCAAGCGGATCATCACCTTGGAACTTCTCAAACTTGGCGTAAGTTGTTGATGAGGTGGACCAAGGTGGTGGTGTCTTTAGTGAAATTCCATTGTAGCCATTGAAGAATGAAAGAGAAGAAGAAGAAGAAGATAAGGGTGAACGAGTGGTTGGTGTTGATGCTGAGTTGCAGTAGAAACTGCAGCTTGGCATTGAAGAAGAAGCCATGAATCAACTTTAATTACCAACTGCTTTTAACTGGATAGTGTTAATAATTTCATAGTATTATTATATTAATCAAATAAAATAAAATAAAATAAAGTCAAACACATAGTCAAACCGGATGACCCGTACACCATTACTGAGTCGGAGCTCCTTTTAACCAAACCCAAATACCCAAATTCCCTTCTCTTAATTCTTAAACGCTCCAAAGTCTTTTACTATTATATAGCCGTTAGAAACAAATCAAACGCTTTCAAATCCAACGGCTCACATTCATTTCAATTCAAAATCAAATCCTCTGTGTCTTTCCATTTAACGCTCCAAATCTCTCTCTCTCTCACTCTCTCTCTCTGAAATTCGTAATTTTGTTTTCAAAATCATCAAACTCTGAATCTTGTTTCGACAAATCGGACGGTCGAAATGGACTCTGAGAAATGCGAACACCAGTGCGATTCAAACACAGGTTCGTACTAGTTCTCAATTCAAGAAAATCGTTCTTTTTTTGTTGTAATTGGATGAAAAGGTTTGATTTAATATCAAAATTAGTTCTTGTTTTCTTTGTTTTAAGAACATTTTTATTTCATCTTGTTTTCTAAATGTGTTTTATTGCTTCTTCTTTTTTATTCCAGATCAAACCCTAAAGAGCGAAACTCCTGATTCAGGTTAGTTGCTTTTGTGAAATTTGTAGTAAATGTTAGAATTGTATTTGTTTTTGTTTGATGAATTGAATTTGGATATTGGTTTTGTATATTCTTGATATTATCCTTTCTTCTATCTAGGGTTTTTAAGTGTTCTGTTTGGTTGCTGGGAAAGTAAAAAAAATCAACTCCTAATTTTATGCCTAATGATTTTTTGGTATTGTGAAGTTTTGTTTTGTCATTTGTGTAACTGGCTAAGGGTTAATGTTCAATTGGGTCTTTAAAAGATGAAATCATGTGATTTAATACATTATTTTTTAAGATCTTTAGTGACCGAACTGAGGGTTTTGACTGCTTTATTTGTTGCTTCTTCTATTTCTGTCATTTGAATATTTATATTAGGGTTTTGTTGTTGCTTTAGAACTAGTTGAATATAGTAGCAACTTCATGGATGTGGATGGTTTATCGAACACAAACCGAGAAATTTTTCCAGCTCAAGAGCCAACCCTTCCAATATTGCAGAAGATTATATGTTTGAGCAATAAGATTCAGGTAAAATGGTGCTTCTTGTATCACTTTCACTTTATTTCTTGCTGACAGAAGTAGGATAGTTTAGTCTTATTTTAGGCAATTGAGTTTCAGAAAATGAATGAAAATAAGATGAAATAGTTTTTGTTCAGTTTATTTGTTAGTGTAGGTAATTGCTCTGTTTGGTATCAAGTTCTGTAAAATTTTGAGTCTTCTCTTTGTTTTTGTTTTTTTATTGGTTTCGGCAATAATGTTGATGCTTTATGTTATAGGATTTGAAGAGAGATCACTCAAGTCTTTCAGATCAAGCGAAGAACATGAGTACTGATTGTTTTCCTGGCCCTAGTGTTTTAGACACTCTTCAGAATCTCAGTGAGTATCAGATACTTATTTTGGCAATTGTTTCTCGCCTTTTTTTCTTTCTTTTGTTTTGCTTATTTTAATTGCTATATTTGGTATTAGGTAACAAATATGAGCTCTTAAAAAAGAAATACATAGATGAGTCCTCTGAACGTAAGCGGCTTTACAATGAAGTGATTGAGCTGAAAGGCAACATTAGGGTCTTCTGCAGATGTAGACCATTAAATCAAGCTGAAATCACTAATGGGTCCAGTTCTGTTGTTGAATTTGACTCTTCTCAAGAAAATGAGTTACAAATTGTTTCTTCTGATTCTTCTAAAAAGCAATTCAAGTTTGATTTTGTGTTTAAGCCCGAGGACAATCAAGGTAATCCCTGATCTCATTAATGATTTTTACAATGCAAAGCATTTGCTATAATGGATATTGAACTGTTTAAAAATTTAATCCTGGATTTCTGAAATTTGCAGAGGCTGTTTTTGCACAAACTAAGCCTATTGCGACTTCAGTACTGGATGGATATAACGTCTGCATATTTGCATATGGACAAACTGGAACTGGGAAGACATTTACAATGGAGGGTACACCTGAAAATAGAGGAGTGAACTACAGGACTTTAGAGGAGTTGTTTCATATTTCCAAAGACAGAACTGGTGTCATGAGATATGAGCTATTTGTTAGCATGTTGGAGGTTTACAATGAGAAGATAAGGGACCTTTTAGTTGAAAACTCCAACCAACCTTCTAAGAAGTGAGTTCCCGCTGATCATTTACTCAAACACCACACTTTTATGTGATTTTATGTTATCTGCTGGAGTACTGACTGATTATTGTCACTTGCCTGCTGGAAACAAGCTGATTGTCAGACTTATGACCACTTGGCAATAGAGCTTCATTTTCTTTTTAGACCTCTTTCTCTGTGATGAATCTATCACATTTCTGCTCCTTCACAATTAACAAAAAAATGCATTATTTTTAGCTGGGGCTACCTTTGAAATGATTCAACAAAGAACTGGACTAAACAAGAGCATCTTTTCTATTTAAGTATTGGGGTGGAATCTTTTTAGGAATTGTGTTGAAACAGATAATAATTTTGAAGTAATTTATGTTACATGGATGAAGGTTGGAGATAAAGCAAGCAGCCGAAGGAACCCAAGAAGTGCCAGGACTCATTGAAGCTCGTGTCTACACTACAGAGGAAGTGTGGGAGCTACTCAAGTCTGGAGCCAAAGCCAGATCTGTAGGATCCACTAATGCTAACGAGCTCAGTAGCCGATCTCACTGGTAA
This sequence comes from Toxicodendron radicans, assembly GCA_009867345.2. Taxonomy (NCBI): domain Eukaryota; kingdom Viridiplantae; phylum Streptophyta; class Magnoliopsida; order Sapindales; family Anacardiaceae; genus Toxicodendron; species Toxicodendron radicans. Next base: position 9,315,098 of record WYDK02000027.1, on the reverse strand, counting down.
GTTTTCATAATCTTTTAGGGTGATTTAGACAAGTGGATCAAACAAAAAGGTGACCAAAGCTTTCACAGATTGTGGTAATGACAAAAAATTGTCTGTGTAGCTTGTTGCGAGTGACTGTGAAGGGAGAGAATCTAATAAATGGACATAAGACTAAGAGTCACCTCTGGTTGGTAGACTTGGCTGGTAGTGAGCGTGTGGGGAAGATTGAAGTTGAAGGTGAGAGATTGAAGGAATCTCAATTTATAAACAAATCTCTCTCCGCACTTGGTGATGTTATAGCTGCCCTGGCATCAAAATCAGGCCACGTTCCATACAGGTTCCTCTCTCTTTCTCTCTCAGGTATCTGTTCACTGCCATATACTGGTTATATCTGAAATGTTTGTTTTTTTATTTGAAACCAGGAATTCAAAGCTTACTCATATGCTACAGAGCTCCCTAGGTGAGTGTCTTGTTTTAGCATTTTTACATTCAGAGTGGATCCTCCACAATTTGGTTCCTGGCAAGTTTTGAGGTTAATTCCTCTGACAGAATTAATTGGTACTTGGTTGTGGAGAATTTGAATACATTTTCAATACTCCTTACCATCCCCATTGGTCTTTTATTACATTTTTGTTTGCCCTCATCGGTCTTCTTCTCAAGGAATATTTCTAACTAGAATATGTAATGCAGGAGGCGATTGCAAAACTCTGATGTTTGTCCAGATCAGCCCAAATTCTGGAGATCTTGGGGAGACCCTTTGTTCTCTGAACTTTGCCAGCCGAGTTCGGGGAATTGAAAGTGGTCCTGCTCGCAAGCAGGCTGATGTGTCAGAACTCTTCAAATACAAGCAAATGGTATGTATTTTTCTCAAGTTTGTGCACAATTCATATTGCTTGCAGACCACGAAACTCAGGTTTTTTTATATTTATAGGCAGAAAAGTTGAAGCAGGATGAGAAGGAAACAAAGAAGTTACAGGATAATTTGCAGTCCTTGCAATTACGGCTCGCTGCCAGAGAACATATCTGCAGAAGTCTTCAAGAAAAGGTAATTACGAGGACTCAAGGCCTTGTTAAAAGATTACTATCATATCTTTGTTAATTTGTTAATTTGTGAATTAAGTAATTTTTTTATGAACTGATTATAGCTTTCTCCGTAAGATGTGTGCAGGTCAGTTCTTTGCATGTAGGCATCTTTGGTATTTTAGTGGCTATCTTGTGTTACCTTCATCGTTGATTTCCCTAACCAGAACTGTTACTGAACTTTACAACAGGTCCGGGACCTAGAGAATCAATTAGAAAATGAAAGGAAAACCAGAATAAAGCAGGAAGCCAGAGTTTTTGCGGCTGCATCTACGCAGTCTTCAGGACTGTCCACTATAAAAGAAGCTGCAGGGAAGACAAAGACAGAGAAAAAGCCTCCTTTGGGTCCTTCAAAATTGAGGATGCCACTAAGAAGAATCAGCAATTTCATGCCCCTGCCATCTCCTGTCCCACCTAGGAAAACCACCACCATTAGAAACAGAATGGCAACTTCAGTAGACAAAGAAAACAGTCACAGCAACACAATGGCAGCAACAAACAACAAAAGCCTTCTGAAACCAAGACGTATTTCCATCGCTGTCAGACCTCCTCCTGCAACACAACTTATTCAGCCCAAAAGAAGAGTATCCATCGCAACCCTCCGGCCAGAGCCAAGCTCACACATGACAACACCACTCCGCCCCTCTGTCTCTCGCTTTCAAAATGCAAGCGCAATGGGTGGCAGGCAGTCATTCGTGAGGGACCCTCGAAAGGCGAGGTACTCGAAGCTGTTCTCGCCATTGCCAGAATTCAGGACAACATCAGAGATTACCACACCAACTGCCATGAGGAGCAGCAGCAAGTTCATGGGAAGTCCTCCTACACAGGCCGGTTCATGGAGGCCAAAGCATCCAACACTTGTAGCACTGCAAAGGAAATCACTGGTTTGGAGTCCTTTAAAGTTGAGAGGCATGAAAAATTACAGGAGGTCATTGTTGCCTTCTTCACATCCCACAACTGAGATGCTGCAATGAACAAGGAAACCTTCTCTGTATTGTCAATACCCTCCTTTATTAACAGAAAAAAAAAATCCCCCATTCTTCCTGTTCTGTGTTTGTGTTTTCATCTCTTAATTCTTTTTTTCTTTCTCTCTTTGGGATATGCTTTTACAGATGTATGCTTCTTGCTTACTAATCCAAACATTTTTTGAATGAAGTTCATCCCCATTTCTTTTGCCTTTTCTATCTCTGTATTCAACTGTCTCTTGAGGTTATACAATGTAGGAAATTATTCTTGTTGCCCATATGATGATTTATGGTGAATTAGGATAATATGGATAGACGCATGATCTTAGGTTCGATTTTTTATCTCAGCATCTTTCGCGATTCAAGTATAAGACAAAAAAAGGTGGTTCTAATTTCTATGTACATGTTACGTCATGTAAACTAGTCTGGACATCTTGGCTATTAAAAAAAATATATTCTTGTTAAAAAAAATGTAATTCTATATGCATGTCACATTGTATAAGGTGGTTCAAATACCTCGATTATAAAAAAAAAATTATTCTTGTTAATTCTATATATATGTCACTGGCAATGACGTGACACGTTTTTGTAATTGATTATACGTACATATGTTACAGAGAAGACCTTCACATTTACAAGAACCGTAAATGTTTACTTAGTTTATGACGTGAGAAAAATTATAATTTTTAAGTAAATCTTCTAGACAATTTTTAGTATAGAAATGAAATTATTAATTATTATACATTTAAAATAATATTATAGGTTCTAATAAAAATAAGTTAACTTTACTGAACAGTTAAATTCCACTACAATTTGAAAATTTAAATAAAAAAAAAACATATATATATATATATACACACAAAACTTACAGAGATTAACGGCACAGATCAGATTCATACCGACTTTTGATTGATGACACGTGTACTCCTGCATGCAGGCCATAAAGAAAAACACGAAAAATAATAATGATAATAATAATACACGAAATTTTTTTTTTAAAAAAAGTAGCCGTTTGTATACGTTTTCATAGGATAATTAGACCGTTGGGACAAAAAGATCCGTTACCAAAGTTCTACGTTCCATATCTACTCTGACTTTTCACTCCAAGAGTTAAAACTCAAAACTCTGAGACTGACAGCGAAAGCCAGAGAGTGAAAACTCCAGTTCGAGTTACTGGTTGATGGACCCTTAAGAGAGGGAAGTGGGAAGGAGCGGAGGAGGCTAGAGAGAGACCCACAGCGGCTTTTTGGTTTGAGCTTTTGAGCGAATAAAAATGGTCGCCAGAACCCCACCAAAACAGAGGAGAGTTATGGCTCCTCTCAATCCAAATCTAATCAGAGAAACTGTAAAGAAGGTATAATAATTGTTAACTATTCTTCAATGTGCTTGCTGGGGTCTTCAGTTTTATTATTTTAGATGTGACAAGATGTAATTTCCTTTTTAATGTTTTAGCTCAGTAAGGTACTGGTTCAGAAATTTGTTTCTTTCTTTTCATTTGCTTCTTTTTCTCGGCAACCAAGTTGAGAATTTTGTCCAGACTTGTGGGTTTCTGATCCTTTCATGTTGTGACAAAATTTTATTTTCTCGGCAACCAAACAGAGAATTTTGTCTTAAGCTTGTTTTATATCTCTTAGACTTTTTTTTTTTTTGGCTGTTTTGTTCAAAATCTATGGAATTTTTTTCATTTCCATAGAACTTTCAGCAACAAAAGCTGAAATTTTTTTGGTGGGTTCGTCTTTTGTGAAGGTGGAAAAATGTATGGCAAGATTGCAAGAGCTACAATACACTGTGGCAGGAGGGAATAAGGTGATATCTGGGGTTAGTCTCAGTCCTAGAAGTACCAGAGGTTACTTGAGGGCTAGTCTCAGGTGCAAGCAAGAATCTTTAAGGTAAGTTCTCAGTTATGGGTTTGATTTTTTGTTTGTATATCAGTTAAAAATGATAGTTATTTTGTTGATTTTGGTCAATTTTTTTGTGCATATTCAAATGGGTTGTTTTTGTTTTTCTTGTTTAATTGAAGGATCAAGAATGCTGCAGTCCCTAAAAGGTCTCCAGGGGGTAAGTTGCCAGAAAGTGCAGGAGGTTAGTTGTAATGAGACCATTTTCATTTTCATTGTAATATATATTTTCTCATCAACCAAACACAACTTTGATCTTATGTTGAATAACTTGAGTGTTTAATTTGTGCAGGAGAATGGCGAGGAATGTCATTACCAGCAATGCTAGTAGGCGAAACAGTGGCAGAAATTCTGCGAGCAAGCCAATTTGCAAAAGAAATAGTAGCAGCAGTTTCGAACAAGACCAAGAAAATCACCCCTGAAGATCCCAAAACACCAGTGACTCAAAAGAGAAATCGAAGACCAAACCCTGAAAACAGTGAGCTCAAGGTTAGAAGAAAGAAGGAAAAACAAAATAAGCTACAATCAATCAGATCAGAATCCCGTTCACCAACACTTCAGAGGGCTCGATCGCGTATCAATTTCAAGGTTTCACCACCTAAAGTAAGAGAATTTGACAAGGAGAACAACAGATATTTGGCAAATAGAGTGTCACCAAGGAATAGGCTATTTGCTAAAAAGACTGTTCTATTCCCAAACCCTTTGTTTCTTTCCACACCTTCACAGCAGCAAAAATTTTGCAAGACAAGGTCTCCAGTTATCGCTAGAAACAAGCAAACTCCGCACAAGTTCTTGATCAAGTCTCCACCATCAGCTTCCAAGTTTCAGGTGAAGATCAAAAGCCCACCACTGGTTTCTCTTTCTCCTACAAGACCAGCATACTTGAGCAAGAAGAAGTCTCCGCCGAAGCTGTCAACTGCTTCTAAATTGCGTCGATCATTTTCACCTTCAAGATTGGCAAACAGATTGGTGTCTCCATTGAAGAGCAGAAAAAGTGTACAGAAGTGTGATGGGCAAACGAGTGGACTGAAACAGCGTCCTCCAACTTCAATACCCAGGAGATTCTCGACAGGGAGATTTTGATGGGTGTGTGTGAATGAGTTTTCTTTGGTTTATTATACACAGTGTGGCTTTGCTTGAATATTTGTGTTCTTCTGAAATGTCCATAGTTGATTCTTTTACGTACATCACGATTGTGAGCTTCTGTCTTACATACATTGTTTGTTTGATGGTATAAATTCGTGAGCTATTCATTAATAACTCATGCGATATCTCTGGTGTTATCATGAATGTACATGCAAGCATTATTTCTGCACAAAATGCATATTTTCTTTTTATATGAACCCAACTTTTCTGCCATGGGATTCCACAACTTTTTAAGATCATCTAAAAAAGAAAAGGGAAAAGTAGAATCTTTCTCATAAATTAAAGGCAAAAGAGCTCCCTGTGATGTTGTGATGTACATAATAGACATCAAAAGAGCTCCCTGTGTAACAGACATCATTCTACCAACTAAAAGAAACCAAATATGACTTTTGTAACAGGCTGGGTCGACTTTCAGAACCCGACCTTTGTTTCAAAGAGCGTTCAAGTGATTAGAAGACTTAAATCAACCTTTTGGCCAAACTGTTTGCTGTTTGACAAAAAATATCGACGATTTATTCAAAATATTGTTTCTACTTGTTGAACCGTTACATTTCATTTAACTGACAAAAATGGATATTCTGTTTGGGGACAACATGTTAGCTTCCCAAAATTAGGGGAAAGTTTCGTACCGCACCTCAAGGGTGGTGATGTAATAAACCTCAATTTGAATTGAGAAACAGTTGATTTTGACACACTCAAAAAAACTTATACTGGAGCCCTTGAGTTTTTTTCTGGGAAATAGGGTCAATCTGCTCAGCTATTCCGGATGTTAAATGATTCTCTCTGGTTAATCTTTAGGTTAACATGGTTGTTTACTGATGTTAAATTTGTGCCGTATCAAGCAGGGCATGCATGTGGGTAAAAAGAAAAGTGGCATAAGATTTCATTGGCTTTCATGAGCCATATCAATCCATTATTCTACACTAATAATACAATTTCTGTTCTGTGACTGTGCACTAGATACAAACTTGAGAAACTATCTACCCCATCTCCTAAAAACACCCAAAAATGAAAAGCCAATGAAAAAAAATAAAAAAATATTTCTTCAAACATTACTTTCTTCTTCTCTCCCCCTTTATGGAGATCTATATTGCAACGATAACATACAATTTTAGGCTGAACAATGAGGAATTGAATAAAATGCCTCAGATTTTCCGTTTTCCAGTGAAGCTGGCAAACCAATCACGGTAGTATTATTTCAACACTAGCAAAACTGCATATCTTAAGATGAACTCATGACAGGAATATTCAAATTCCCCTGTGAGGGTTGGCATTGAAACATTCTGATATGCCCTCATTTTCCAGGAGATGCAAACCTTGTCCGATCTCTCTGCCGATTCAGAACTCGATCCTTTGGGGAAGATGTTTTTCCTCCCATGCCCGCTTGCCGCATCATCTCTGCAAAGGAAGTTTTCACAGCCTTGCATCAAGGACTGATAAAAAAATAACCTTAATGATAGAGGCGAAATATTCATTTCGTCTAAAATCCCATAACCATGCAAGTACAAAA